>QLTV01012184.1:3999131-4031346 GCA_003457575.1 Thermophis baileyi | reverse complement strand
ATCTATCTATCTATCTATCTATCTATCTATCTATCTATCTATCTATCTATCTATCTATCTATCTATCTATCTATCTATCTATCTATCTATCTATCTATCTATCTATCATCTATTACAGTTTAAGCAAATATCAAATGCTGGATGCAGAGATCAAGGTTTCAGAATGCCACTATATCATTTACTTTTCTTTGTGGGAATAAATATATGTAGATTTATACATATTGTATATATATATTGTGTAATACTAGCTGGAAATAATGGTTGCAGCAATCTAATATTTTGAAGGACACCATATTTAGAAAGGTATATATGCATGACTAACCCAAATTTAATAAAGGCATATTTACTTTCAGTGTAATATATTATATTGTATTTCTTACTTTATCAAAACTCTGTTTTCATACAGATATTAATATATCTGTCTATCTATGTGCTGACTTTACTCTAATGACCTATGTTTGATAATCTGGTTTTATATTTTTTGCTTTTTTTCTGCATTCCATTTTGATTGTTCTCTGTTTTTATGAACTTTTATCTCCAATGTATGTGATGATGAGAGCATAAGTACAATTGACCTCTAGACTCAGTGACATGGAAAGCTATATTTAATCAAATGTTGTTGCCCCCATATCCATTCCACAGACAAAATGTAAATGTCTTCATGTCTTTTCATGTACCCAAACATGAAATTTGTTAGTTTGTTCATCTGAGCATAGTTTTGTTTAGACATTTATTTGAAGTGGAATGATTTAAACACTCATTTAATAGGGATGTTTGAGGACTTCATGATTTACAAATTCCAGTGCAAACTGGTCTGATCAGTTTCTCTCTGAGTAATGTAGTCCAGAGGGAAAATAATGTATTTAAATGTGGGATGAAACATTAATTTCAGGAATTACAAATTAATGTAGCAATGGACAGAAAGACCTACAAGTGAGAATATGCAAAAGGTACATGGATGGAAATTGATTTATTTATTCATTTCTAAGTTTTAATTTATATGTGTTTGTGTATATGTATAAATCCAACAATATCTACCAGCTAACCTTGTTGCAACTTTTCCATTAAGTAGTCTCACTGCGATAATTTGGGATTTTGTTGATTTGCTTGTTTTTGTGATTACCAAACAAGGCAACATCATCAGTGCTAGAAGGGAGTGGGGTTTGCGTTCATTTTATATACCAGTGGTTTGCCCTATTATTGTCAGTGGGAGTGTTCTCAGTGGTTCCTTGATAAGGCTGTTGTTTACTATTAGCTTGTTCATCTGAGTTAGTGGTTCCTTGATTGGGATATTGTTTTCTTCTTCATTGTTGGTCCAGTGTTAACCTTGGTGTTTGTTCATCTAGATGTTGATTGCTGCTGAGGAGATTTTTGTCTTTTTGTTTTTAGTTTGCCATGTGCTTGCTGATGGCTGATTTATCTGAGGGCTGGAGTTCTAGGAATTCGCTAGCATTTTTGGACTTGGCTTGCTCTAGTATGCTCACAGTTTCCCAGCTGAAACTATGGTTACATTTGTGCATGTTTGTGAAATTAAGGAGTCTTCATCATGTCTTCTCACAGCTATTTGGTGTTCATGGATGTGCTCTGCTAGTCTTCTGCCTGTTTGTCTACATAGTAGCTATTATGGTCCTTAAACTGTATGATTTTTCTTTCTTTCTTGTCCTTAATCTGTATGATTTTTCTTTCTTTCTTTCTTTCTTTCTTTCTTTCTTTCTTTCTTTCTTTCTTTCTTTCTTTCTTTCTTTCTTTTCTTTTCTTTTCTTTTCTTTTGGTTTACTTAGGAAGTTTTGGAGGGCTTTAATTGTGTGTTATGGTGATACCAAGAGGTTGTAATGGTTTGTTGGTGGTTTCTGAGATTTAGTTTTAGGGATGGCAGTGTTATCCTCACAGCTTGTATTGGTTGTGCTATATTGGGTTGAGTAGTCAGTCACTTTTTGATAAAGTTACATAACTATCCATTTTGGTGGAAGATATTGTATAGATGATTTGTTTATTGTCCATGAAATGGGATCCATAATCTGGGTTGTATGTGTGAGAGTGTTATAGATTCTAGGCCTGTGATGGCGAACCTATGGCACACGTGCCCGAAGTGGCACGCGGAGCCATGTCACCTGGCACGCATGGCGTCGCCCGTTCCTCTTCCTGATTTCTGGTGCACATGTGCATGTGATGATCAGCTGGCCTTCGTGCGTGTGGCAGTGCCAGAAACTGGAAGAGCTGGTCTTCCGTTTTCCGGAGTGAGCATGCGCGCTGGCCAGCTGATCATCGCGCGCACATGCATGCCAGTAACCGGAAGACTAGCTGGCCGGCGTGCATACATGCGCTGGAAACCGGAAGTTGATTTTCCAGCGCGCGCATGCCCCCTGGTCAGCTCGTCTTCTGGGTTGTGACCCAGACGAGTGCGCACGCTTCCTTTTCGGCACTCAGTGCCGAAAAAGTTCGCTATCACTGTTCTAGGCATTACATTATGGTCTCTGCTATAACATATTAACATTTAACAGAGTTGGAAGGGACCTTGCAGGTCATCTAGTCCAACCCCCTGCCCAAGCAGGAGACCCTACATCTGCCTCTACCTAGGATCGAACTCACAACCTCCTGATTGTGAGGCAAGAGCTCCACCTCTAGGCCACAGCAGCTCTATCATTCCTAGTTCTGAAACAGTGATCACATGAGTGTTTGTTTGAATTATTGATATGGAATGCCTGTGATTGATTGTATATGCATATACCAAGCTTGCCTCCATCTGATTAGACCTCCTTTAAAGCTTAGACATTTGGCCGGGGAGGTTGATTTTCCATTTTTAATAGGCATCCACAATATGTTAAGAACATTACAAATTATTTATAGTTTTATAGAAAGTGCAATAAAATGTAAATGGGATTCTTTAAAGCCACTGATCTAAACCATGATCAAACTGAGAGAGGACAAACATTAGCAATACTATAGCATTTTTGCTGTGCTAGATTTTTTTTTACAAATCTTTTACAAAGAATTGCTCCAATGTGGACCATTTATATTCTTAAACCCAAAGGAAAGTGCCAACTCAGTTTAGAGATGTGCCTGATTTCTTATACAGCAATGAAAACTATTCTTGCCTGTTGTACAGATTTTCTAATTGATCAGAATAATATTTGTTTTCCAAACATTTATTTTCTAATACAAATAATTTGCACTTTACAGACAATGAAAAAATGTGACAAAGTGGGATACCTTGAGGAGCAAATTTAATTTGAATGCATGACATGATAATAATAATAATACCCTTTCAAGGTTTATTTATGTGTTTGTTAGAGAGTCCTCTTATCTTTCTTCCAGGAGCTCAAGGTTCTCGATAGGATGCTCTTTTTAAGTACTCCCATAACAATTATGTGAGATAGATCAGACTGAACAAGAGTCATTGGCCCAAAGTTACTAGGTGAACTTCCGTGGTTAAGCCTGGACTTGAACTTAAGTCACCATGGTCCTAGTCCAGCATCTTAATCACTAGAACACACTGTAGATATGCCAGCAGAGAGGATCAGATTAGCAAGACAACTTTAGGAATATATGGTTCAGAGACCTTTATAAATAGCAAAGTGGGAAAAGGGATTACTCTATATCCTGCCAAATGCAAACTTAAACTCTGTCCCTTTCCTATGTACAGATGTGATCATGCAATATAATACCTGTATAAAAGTGATAGAGCTTGTGTTGGGTTGGCATGATGCTGTTTTTAATCATTCTGTTCTTCTCCTTTCAGATACTTCTCCCTACAGTTCCTCTCCTCTACCCAGCTAGGGAGTTCCTACAATTTCTCAGCAACCCAGCTTTCCTCATCTATTGATAAAACCAACACTAAAATTATATCACAATGCAATCTGTAGTTTGAGGATTAAAATTGGTTTCTCTTCTCATAAGAATTAAACAGATGTTATCAGGCTCCTTCCCTTATGTGCATGCATAAGGTTAAGACATTTTAGGGTAGAGAGCAGTGGTGGGTTGCTACCAGTTCGCCCCGGTTCGGGCGAACCGGTAGCGGCGGCGGCGGGAGGCTCCGCCCACCCACCCGGACATCATCACGGACGATCTGCGCATGCGCAGAAGCAGCGCGCACACGCACATCACGCAAAGGTAAGTGAAACCCATTACTGGTAGAGAGCAGAGAGATATGGGAACTGTGTTTTCAGCAAGTGCCCCAACATCACTGGAACAATAATGCATAACAAGAATAATGATTTGAATTACTATAGAGTGGATAATGCTGCTGCAGTGGAGAATTCCTATGAAGTCCAGAAAATATGGAGGCAATAGAACGTTTCAAGGTTTTGATATTGTGCTCAGCTATTTTTTATTTTTCCAGCATCTGGTGTACAGAGCTTCTAGACTTTCAGTTAATGCATCTTTCCACAGCACATTTACACTGATGTAAATGAAATCAGAATCTAGCTCAGTCTCTTTATACTAATTAATTTTAAAGGGTTTTCCCCCCTTTAATATGCACACGCGAGCATACACACACACACACACACACACACACACACACACAAAAATCTATTCTATTAATCCTAATTACCTTCTAAGTGTGTCACAATTTTTCAATACCATACTGCTAAGACATTGTTTTACGTTGCTAGCCATTCCTCAGCAGCACTGAAATGGTTAATGCAGAGAAGCCAGGTTATTACACATTTCAATTCCAGAGTCAAATATAAAAATTTCTATTATAGGGACAATTAATTACATCTCAAAATGGCAAATGTGCATCCTTGTCAGGTAGAGTGTACTCTGATGGCCTTTCCTCAAACACTGAATGTGGAGATTTGATCTCTTCTAATGGTGCTGAGAAAAGGGTAATTACGCTATGGTCAAAGCTAATTTGCTTTCTGCCAGATGAACTGTTGTATTTTATTGTACGCTGACATTTTAAAGTAATTACGGCACTGTTGACCTTAGACAATTCCAGTTGTATCGCTGTCTACAGCTGCAGCATTCTACCTTTGGCTGGCAGACAGAGGCTGTAACGAGGTAATGACACGGACAAAGAGCACCATATGGGGCTCCTTTGAGATACACAAAGCCCAGTGAAAGGAAACAAGAAAATTTTAACATCATCATTACAGTCGCACATTTTTGCAGTCATAAAGTAGAGCACATTCCTTACATACAGACACAGACACAGACACACAATCACACCAAATGTTCTAGGTTGCTTACCCACCCAGGATCCCGATATGTTTTTTCTTTTCTAAATGGCAGTGCGGCATTAAGAAGGAAGAGGTCAGGTAGAACCAAATGTGAAGCCTGGGCCTGCCCTGACACCGGGTTCAAAGGCTAAAGACTATTGATTGAGATAAAAGCCTAGGTTCTTATCTAACGTTAAAGACACTTCTTGTTGTCTGAAAGCCGGGCCCATAATTAGACAAAAAGGAAAGCGCTCAAGCCAGAGAAATTGCTATTAAACCAAGCTTTGTAAAATGGGCATATTCATTATTTTCAAGAAAGATGTTATTATGCTTCTGTGTACTTTAGTGAGCTATCTTTGGCTGCCTTTTCTATGCTAAGTAATATAAATATGTTCACAGGTCTCCCTCCATTAATACAGCTCAGCTAAGACAGCAAAATAGATTATAATGCAGAGAGAACATTTCATTTCAAAAGGGGACACGTAGTGCAAGTTACAGCACTGTAGAATTTATTATAGCAAGGAATTGGGGGGAGATGGAATTTTGCTGTCACCTTAAATACTATTTGACATTTTAGTACCATATGGAGAACTTGGCTATAGAAATATTCACTTTCTCACAGCAGACCATTCTACTGATAATGTGTCCTGTAACTGGTCTCTATGGCAATTAGAAAGAAAATGGGACTCAGTGAATTTCTCTCAAAGTTACCTTTCCATTATGACAGGTTATACTTGGACAAGTAGGAAAAGTACAATCAGAACTGGGTTACATGAAGATGGCATTTTACAAATGAGGTTACCATGCAATAACAGGTGCCTTCTAATAGGATGAGTTGCACATTACGGTACTGCACACTGATAAAAAAAAAATGGGATTACTTCCTGTGGCTTTCTCAGTATAATATGTAATGTTGTTTCTGACCATAACAACTGCCCTGCTGGATTGCATCAAGATCCATTTAATTTAACTTTCCTTTTCCAAACATAGCTAGTCAAATATTTATAGAAGTTTGCAAGGTGAGCATGCTGGTAAAAACTATTCATCTCTCCTCACCCCCCACACCGACACATTGGATTGTTCCCATTTCTTTAAATATTTAGACTACAAAGGTGAGTGTCCCGTTTACGTAACTGCTCAAAAGCTGTTGCTGTTTTGTATTCCATTAATTTGTGGGCTCTATTGATGTCTCTACCTGTGACTTTCCAGCTGAGTTAGGACTGCAATTGTCAGAAGTCCATGCTAGTAAGAAATTTGGGGAGCTGTCATCAAACATATCTAGAGAATACCAGGTTACTGAAATATGAGCTAGGGTAATATGTGGAAATGGACATCTTATATTCTAAAGCAGAGGTGTCAAACTTGCGGCCTGCGGGCTGGATGTGTCACGCGCTGGCGACGCCCACACCCAGTTTAGCGAAGGGGGGAAAGTCACGATACGTCACGTGACAAGGCCGTGATGACGCGAGTTTGACACCCCTTTCTAAAAGGTTGAAAGTCTTTAATAATTAACTTATTATTGAATTTAGTAATGATATTCATTGAATTCATTGAACAATTTTATAATTATTTCAGAATTTAATATTGTTTTCATGCTCATCATTGTGATTACAGACCACATTCAAGGGTGAGAATGGTTTGTTATGGCTGTTGACTATGAACTGCCATTTTTATTTTCTTCAAGTAATGCAACTGATAATGCAGAAAGGATTGTAGGGATTAAAAAAATGGTAGCAGCTAGTAAGTTACTCAGAGAAAAATTCTATTTGCCAAGAAAACTATGGTGCTAGTGGTAGCAGATAATGTGTGGCAAATAAATATATTAAGCCTGGGATGCTTAGATTCAGACTTCAATTTGCACTCCATACTGTGCCAGATATAGAACTTTTAATCCAGTTCTGTTAGAATCCTGAGTAGAAGAACATATTTCTTGTTCTTCTTTTTTCTCCGGTATCTATGTGATAATTGGTTACTACTCAGGTGAATCGTTCAGTTGATTCCAACCAATGTTTATATCTTGGATATAAATAACAAAAATGAAAAAGAAGTATAATGTTTGAATGAATTTTAGTAGACTCCACTAGAAATACAAATGGATGGAACATTTGCATTGTTTTGTATTGAATTTATGATTAAATTTACTCAATCTTTTTGTTATTTGGAAGGCATCTCCTTTTAAAAAGTAGATTTTGATTGTAAGAACAACTCTATGGATTGATCTTCTTCATAATGCAACTGCAACCATGGAATTAGGACTTTTGTATATCTAGGGCTTCTACATTAGGCAGCAATCCAGGCAACCACTGAATGGCAAAAAATTGAATTTTCTGCATCTCTCTACTATCCATATGCTTGCAGCCTTGATGTAATAACTCAAATATAGCATTTTCAAACTATGAACTTGTTTAACAGTGCCTCTTATTTCTCAAAGAACAATCATACATCAAGTATTTAACTTCGCAAAGGCCCTCCTAGCCACAACTGTCATCTGCTCTTAGAGCAGTTATTAGTGTTTCCGATAGAACACATGTCACACCTCTGCTTTGTGAGTGGTATTGGTTATCAGTTTGTTTTCGGGCCCAATTCAATTTGTTTGTGTTGAACTTTAAAGCCTCTCATGGCTTGGGATCAGTTTATTTGAGGGACTTCCTCTCTCTAATTTCATTTGCCCAACCTATCAGATCCAAAAAAAATGAGCATGTTACAAGCTCCGGCCCCTAAGGTGCTGCACTTGGTGGGACCTAGGTGTTTTCTGCTGAGGTGATCACACTGTAGAATCTTCTCATCCCTGAGGTGAGGTTGGCCTCATCATTGTTGAATTTCTGGAAGTCCCTAAAGACCTAGTTAGCCAGCAGGCCTGTGGACCCCAAGGACAGGAGAACTAGGTGAGGTGTTCTTTATTTAACATCTCTTCATCTATTATGTTTTTCCTTGGTTTTTGTACTTTTAAACGTATTTATTAATTGTTTTAGCTTGCTCAGTTACTTGTTTATGAGATGGGTGGCTATATAAATTGGGTCAATAAATAATAAGTAAATAAATATTTTTCTGGGTTTTGTGACTTTAGTATGAAAACTTGAATAGGATTCTGCGATCCATTTCACATAATTCATTTACAGAACTCCTACAATTGTTAAACCTTGCCTTAGCAGTATACCCAAACTTATGTGGGAAGAAATATCCATCTGATTCAGTTTCAAGCCGGGAGAAAGACACTGGAAACATGGAGGCTGATTGGAAAGATTGTTTAATGATAAACAGAACCACCAAGCACATGGTTCTGGTGCAGCTGACAAAATGGAGTTGAGAGGGGGGGTTATACCTTCTCTTGAGCTTTGCACTTGAGCTTCCTGTTCCTGTGCAAGAACATGTATTCTATTGGCTGATGTCAGACTACCATGGGGCCATGTAGGGGTTATGTAGGGGTCATAGATGGCTCTATAGGCAAAGTACAAATCTTAAGTGTTTGTCTGAGCTAAGTTTGGTTGAAGTTTCTGAGGGTGATGCAGTGAAGGGGCTTGTGTTCTGAAAGGGAGTTGGGTAATTCCTATTGTGGCTTAATGGCTTTCCTGTTTTGGCTCTTGAGTGAGGGTATTTGCTTATGAATAGAGCTATCTAGATACCTGTCTTCTTTCAATAAGCATTTTATCTCTTAAGTGCTGACATCTGCTGTGGGCTATTAAGGAAGGTGGGGGTTGCTTTCTGCCTCTAAAAATGTTTCTCCATTTCTCCCTTTAAGAAATATAATAAACTGCCTTTTTTTAATGTTCCTCAAAATATTTCATTCTTCTAGGAGGGGGGGGGGCTTCCCACACTTACTTTATTTGTATCCATGTACAGGAGAATGCCTCCAAAGATATTCTAGTGATCTCACCTAGTGATATTTTTTCTTTACTCACCTTGTAAAGTTTACTCACCTGAGTAAAGTTACAAGCATCTTTTCTCATTCAAATTAGGCAACTATACAACTGAATCGTTTACAGTACAAAACTATCAGGTAAAAATTCAACAATCCTTATTTCTGCTTTCTGTAAGAATAAAAATAAAGGCAGGACTGGAAGGAGGAAGTGTATCCTATGAGATGCTTGCACTCATGATGAGAAGTGTTATTTATTTTGCCCCCACCCTATGGAACATTCTCCTCCTGGAGGTGAAGCTGCCCTCTCCCCACTCTCCTGGCCTTCCAGAAAGGAGTGAAAACATGGTTCTGCGGCCTTGCATGGAGAGCCCAGAGGAACACACAGTCATGCCCTGAAAGCTGGGGTGAAATTCAAATTTTTTCCCTACCGGTTCTGTGGGCGTGGCTTGGTGGGCGTGGCAGGGGAAGGATACTGCAAAATCTCCATTCCCACCCCCACTCCAGGGGAAGGATACTGCAAAATCCCCATTCCCTCCTCACTCCTGGGGGAAGGATATTGCAAAATCTCCATTCCCACCCCACTCTGGGGCCAGCCAGAGGTGGTATTTGCCAGTACTCTGAACTACTCAAAATTTCTGCTACCAGTTCTCCAGAACCTGTTAAAACCTGCTGAATTTCACCCCTGCGAAAGCTTTCCCTTTGCCTTTCAAGTGTTTTAATCATCCTTGCCTTTTAAAAATATTTAAGTTGTATATACTAGTCTTTACATTTTAATATTTTATTGTACACTCGGAGGCGCTCTGTGTGGGAGATGGACCGTTCAAAAATGTGTTACTTAAATAAATAAATAATGACATCAGTAACAATGACATAAAATTTTCTTCTATTCATAAGCCATTTCTGACATATTAAAACTGGAAAGCTAGATATTATTCTCTCTGATTTCCTTATTTAAATGTTTGACAAGCGAGGGGTAGTTATCCTGATCTTGATAGTGATTACAAAGAAAGTTATCAATCATGAGTTGGAAAACCTGGAGAACACCAAAAGACTGCTTGACTAATGTGAGCATTGTTTTGTTTTCTCTGAATGACTATATAGCTTTCAGAAACATTTGCACCCTGTTAGTAACCCTGGAATTACCCTTTTCAATTAGGAGTAGGATATTTTTCATTTATGGAAAATGGAAACTGTATGAATCATCTGAACTGGAAAGAAAGAAACAAAACTAGAAAAAGTAATGGACCTTTGGAGCCTGTCAATGTTTCACAGGACTTTCTTAATCAGATTAATATCTTAAAATTTGAGAGAAGGGAAAATATGTTTTCCTTTTAATATGTTATGTGTTGGTCAAAATAATTCACTAAATAATTTAACTGTTGAGATACAGTGATAATACACTGTTTGGCTATCAGTTCATGTAAAAAGCAATGTGCTGAAATACTTCTAAAAGGAACATACAATCAACCAAGAGGTTTATTGAAACATCTACATAGTTCTTTTTTTGTTTATTGCAAAACGGTTCTGCTTCCTTCTTTCAAGTCACTCTGTTTTCTATGCAAAGCTATTCTGGACCATAAAAATACAACTCTAATTCATTAAAGACCCTACTAGATCTGTGTCAGAAATGTGACCCTCCAATCTGGGCACAGTTAACTGAGGTAATACCATCTCCTCATTATGATCTTAAATTTATTGTCCATGAAATAGGCTGTTGCCTGTTTTTCTATCAAAACAAATATAAAGAGAAATCTGGCACATAAAAATAGAAGTCAAAATGTTGATTCTTCCTTGCTATTATAGTTACAGTGTTTAAGAGTGGTAACTTCCCTAAAACCTATGTTTTTAGAAGGGTAAGAAATAAAATTATTCATATTGTGTTTTTATTATTTGAATGGCTTAGACGCAACTGTTTGATGGGGTTCCAGATGAAATGTGATCCATGCTTAGGCATTTTGAAATGAGTCCTCTCCTTGCTGACATACCATTTAGGATACATATCCTAAATGTAAAAGAAAGTAAGTACAATTTTAATAATACCCCTTGAGTAAATATGGTATGTGTAGGTATGTAACAAAAAGGTTGTTATGTGCCTTAAAAAGGTTAGTTTCTATTGTAAATTTCTTTCAAGAAACAGTAGTGAAGAATAGGAATGAATACATAATCTAGCTAGAATCATCTTCATTCATTGCTCAGTAGTAAAATCAGCTTTCCCCCTTCTGGTGTTGGATTGCATCTACTCGAATGTAGTCACGTGGGTTGGAGTCTACAAATTTTTTTTGTTTGTTTTATTTTTATAGAAAGATTATAAATTTTATTTCCTTGCGATTTTAAATATTATAAAACTTCCTTTATTCCAAACAAAAAAGAAAAAAAAAAGTAACATGGGGATAGTGTGGTAAAAAATTAGCAGAAATATGGTTCTCAATGCTGGCTATATTCAAACCATCAGCATGAGCCAAATTGAAGGTGGACTTCTACATACACCATGATTTAATCATCTCAGTTTTCCATTTATATAAAACAGTTATACAGTACACTGTCCTTCAGCCACAATTTCAGGGCAGCTAACAAGAAAATAAAAGCTGTATATTTACGGTAACAGTGAAAAACTATAATAGTCAGCAGAATAAAATAATGTGTAAACTTTAGGAAGAAACAATGCTCATTTGATATTAAAAAGAACTGAGAAGACAACTTCATAAACAAGATGCCTCCATGCCTCTGCCTCAAAAAAAATCTATCTGGTTTCAATATAGTCTTTGATAATAGCATGCTGGTGAAGAGTTTCTAAATGACTTAAATAATTTACATTAATTATATAAATCAGCTGCTATGTTTCTTATTCCTAAAAAAATTAGACATGATCTTGATCTACATTAGATAATGCTTACTTGTATTATTCCCCACTTGGCGGAAATGATGAAAAAACGTGTCCTGTTGTCTAGCCAACCCATCATCCTCTTTATAACCTTAGCTGCTGATTTTCTGTCAGCTTGTAATGTTCCAGTGTGGTTTGGGAGCATTCCAAAATTGAAATAAAATAACGAGAAGTATGGAAGAAATACAAATTTATGAAGAGGTTTGTTGCCTCTGACTGTTACCCACAGTGTTTCTCATCAGGCCTTTATGGCTCTGTGTGTCAATTTTCAGTGTAGTACTTTTGAATGTTTTACTAGAATTAGCTATCTACATTATCTCTTTCATAAAAGGTGTCACTGCGAGCATAGAGTGAGCATGCATGCATAACTTTCATGCAAATCACTGGATCCGTCCTTGGATGTACCCAAACCCACTTTAGGAAAGGTAGCAAGATGTCTATAGAGGAAAATATTTGTAGTTCAGGGTTGAAATGAGAGTTCCCTTTTGCTCTCTCAGCTTGCTTGTTTTCTTGCAGACATTTCATTATCCAAACTAGGTAACATCATCAATGCTAGTCCATCAGTGCTAGCAAGATGCATATTTTTATCTTTGATCAAGAAAAATATTCCGAAAGCTTGATTCAGCTGGAGCATTTCATGTGCAATCTTGCTGTTCTCTCTCTGTTTCTAAAATA
Organism: Thermophis baileyi; assembly: GCA_003457575.1. Taxonomy (NCBI): domain Eukaryota; kingdom Metazoa; phylum Chordata; class Lepidosauria; order Squamata; family Dipsadidae; genus Thermophis; species Thermophis baileyi. The sequence goes on along the minus strand of QLTV01012184.1, from coordinate 4,018,769 downwards.
ATAGTCTAAGAATAACTTATTATTAGACGTAGTTGGCATTTGCTTCTTTAAAGTAGGCTTAGACTCATTTTCCTAGTTTATTTATTTTATAAAATTTATATGCCGCCCAACTCCCGAAGGAGTTCACACTTGACAACATTAGCTACAATGACTGACAACAAAAATACCTGAGGCACCGTGAAAGTTTAACTTCTTTTTTAAAAGCAGACACAAAAATTCAGCTTTTCAAAAGTTAAAGAGTTACAGTGTCAAATACAGCTCATCTTCCTATAAGTTGAATAACACAATCAGTATTCCTTTTCCCATAATTGTGGTCTTCAATTGAGTATCCAGCCGAATTACATATCCAGTCACAAGTTGAAATTCAACAGTATCCTTATTAGAAAATACACCTTGTACATAAGCGGAATGATCAAAATATACTAATTAAATAGCATGACATTCTATTTAAAATGCTTTCAACAAAAACAATATAGTTATTTATATATTTTAAAGATTTATATATTTGCCTATCTTAAGCAACTCTGGGTGGCTCACAACAATCTTGGTTCTTAGATCTTGGATTTTATCTTAGATGCAGAACATGTGTTTAGTCCATCTATCAATGAATGCTACAAAACATTCATTTTATTTGAAGCAAATTTAGAAATACATGAAGTTAATATAAGGTCTATACCTTGATGAAAACTGTGATGAAGTCTGAAGCCTAAGAGGGAGAGAGAGGACATTCCTTTGTTTCTGAAACACAAAGATTCATTTAACTAACAATTGAACAGTGAGAAACAGATATAGAACAATCTGTGAAGGCTCTTTCCCTCATCTATTTTCCTTAGATACAAAGAGATTGTTGAAATTTCCAGCACATTGAACAAGAAAACCTGTTCAGGGAACATGGAAGTACTTGGAAGAATTGACTCAAGTTGGCTACACTCACAGTGTCTTGCACACAGATTTTATAAGGTCCCTTTCCACCTGGGTTTTCCAGATAGGTATGGCTGAAGTAGACAAGACACATAGCCCTGGTCAACAGCCAGGAAATAATTAAGAACATACACAAATCACTTCCAATCAAACAATGAAGCACCACATACACTTTGAAATAGAATGAATGAATTTAAAGTAATAGCAAAACTTTACAATGTACATTTGCTCTTTCTCACACCCTCTTCCACACTTACCCATGTCCTTCTGGCACTAATTAGAGATACAGAAGCTGCCAAGTCTGGATCCAAAGACAATTTAAGGAGTGGGTAGATTTCAAAACCCCTTTTATTCCCAAAGTCCTTGCCAAGTCTAGTAGCTGTTGATGAGATGGGGTGGTGGTGTTTCCATTTGCTCAGGTCCAACTTTCTTTGTCTAGATCACATGATTTTTGTTTGTTTCCTTAAATGACATTCTTATCTGCTTTCCTGGTGGATAAGCAATAAACAAAATTTTAGACAAGATTTTTCTGGTTATGGCATCTTCAGCCTAGTCTCACACCACCAAGTTCAGACCTCTTAACACTTCATAGGTTCCTTGGTAAGGTCTCCTCTGACTCCTTGGTCACTTTTCACAATCATCACATGTCTTTAGGTTTTGATTGATTCTTCTTTCTATATACTTTATAGGATATTGTTTTTACAACAATTGTCCATTTATTAAACTTGATTGGTCCATCTGCCCTGTCATTCTGGTCTCTGTCAACCTTCACTTTTCAGGTGAAACTTTGGAGGTAAATAAGTTACATGCAGCATAGGCATATGTAACTTTCTGACTTGTTGCTTACACAACAGCCTCCCACAGCACAGCAAGGTCTGAGCCAAAAAAACTCCATCTTACAGTCCACATATCATAAAGTAGCAAATTAAACATGAGCATATCAGTAAGCCCATTATATAAGGCTATTTCTAAAATAAATAAATGGGCATGAAACTATACTTTATTCATGTAGATCTTATGTTATACTATATCACCACTTGAATGATCAATAGACTTGGACTTGGAGCAAATGTTCTGAATGAATGGTGGTGGAAATCATTCCTCTACTACCTATTTTGTGCAATCAAAGAAAGTCTTATGATCCAATGACAGTTTTTAGATGGTAAAGGGTGGAAAAAAATGTATGCCTTTATCAGCTTATTTGCTATGAAATCACTGTTAAAGTGGTTATGTTTTTGTTTTTGTATGGTTAGCGGGCAGTTTCTAACATTCAAATTAGCAATTTCATTAAACTGATTCTGACACAACCCAGCCTCCTGTTCAACCATAATAATATACTCATGCTATCAACTGAAGCAAAGATTGAATGGCTTTTTTCCTGACTTGGCTTTACACTTTAAAAACTGTTCTGTTCCACTGGCTAAACAGGGATTTGAAGTGGTCAGTCAAAGCTTTTCTTCTCACTTTTCAATTTTATGGTCCTATTTCATTACCCTTCTTTTTGTGCAATATGTCATTTCACATTATCTGTATTTTTTTTCATATTTTACAGGATGTCACAACTTAAATTGATCGAACTTCCAGAACACTGAATGCTGCCTCCTGTATCTCAGCTATTGCTTTAAATCACCAAATGAATGACAATGAACACTGACATTCCAAAGGTGCTCTTTCAACTGACTTTTTAATGAAATCTCCCTAAAATAAAATGGTCTACTCATAAGGAAAGGTGATCTGCCTTTCTTAAGTTGATAAAGACCAAATTTGGTGAACTAAATAAGAATAAAATGTTTAATTGGCTGCTTAGGTACCATTTAAGCCAAGAATTTTAATTCTAAAAATGTATTTAAGCTCCTTGAAAAGTATTCAGATTTGACAACATCCTAGTAACTGAACAGTATTTAGTAATGTTGGAAAATGTTTGCTTTTGAATCTTGGTAGCTATTAGATATTAATTTTATCTCTTCATTTTCCCTAAATAATTGTAGATGTTTACATTAAGGGTAAATTTAAGAGAACTCCAGAAAATAATGTAAACCAATTATGGTGTTTATTTCTGTAGTGGCATGCTCACATGGCAGTGGCTTTTAAAGGTATCATTTGAAATTTGCTACCCAAAATATTGCTTTACTTATCACATGGCAAGTATAACTGCATACATCTGTTCACGTATTAAGATTGCCAGATGAGGCTTTCTTATGGAATCTCTATTCCCATAGATAATATTCTTAGTTTTCTTCTATTTGCCTGCCCATCACTGTGGATCTTATCTATGTAGTTATAAATAAGCATGTTACTTCATTTCATCACATTAAAACAATCCTGAAGTGATAGATATGATTTCTTTTGTTTGGCTACTTAATCATATATCACAGCTGATGTGGATTGCTTTTTGTCTTCACGACTTGAAAATTTGGGGAATTGTAAGGATAGCATCTGGTTATCTATGATGTGTCCAATCATGTTGTTGTTTGTAACTGAACTATTATAACTTGTTATAAATTGAGGCAATTTGATGTCCTTGTGGTATTGGATCAGTCTACTAAAAGCAATTGGTACTATTTCTTCCAAATTTTTGTGATATCAATTTATGAATCTTGGTATTTTGTAACCTTTTCCAATTCTTTGATTTCAACAGTACTGTCTCTTGGAATGACTCCCATCAATAAATCAAGTACGTTCTTGGGACATAAAAGATGATGATAATGATGATGATTACTGTATAAGAAGATCATTAGACTTCTTTATATCCATTAGACTTAGTACGGTAGCTTGAATATGTCTTAGGTGGTAAACTAATTTTCTTAATTAATAAACTAAAGTAGGTTTACTGATATTATTGTGAAATAGCAGAAGTTGCAAAGTTACTTAAAGCAACTTAGAGTAGTAAAACAAATGATTTGTATCAGATTAACATTCTTTTAAGACATATATGGTAGGAGATTTTGTTCAGTTTTTCAATGGATTTGTGTTTATTCTTATTTTATTTATATAACAAAGAAAAGCCTTAGATGAACTGAACATTGCAACCTCCCCCCCAACCAATTAGGTACATGGCTTTTAATTTCTTGCATATTAACATTGAGTGGTCAAAATAAGAGATTATTTTGGAGTGATTATTATGATTGTAATCAGGTTTGACACTTGTAACACTTCAAACATGTAACCACCAACAGTTCCTTTACAATGAAAGAGCTCCCAGAACAACACATTTTAATAGTCAGAAGAGTTGTGAATTCACAGCTTTGCACAGCAGGTGTAGCTGCACATCTTTCCACCCTAAATACACATGCTCATCTAATCTGACAGATTAGACAATGGCATAAAAAAAATCACTGATGTTTAAACAAAGGCTTCATCTCCATGGAGGCTAAGCTTGTTGCCCAGTCGAATGCCACTAATAACTTTTCCAAGTCAAAAACAATGTATATTTTCTTAATGAAAACCAAACAGAAGCAAGAACAGGGCTTGATGACATTTTAAAAATTTGCTTTCCTGTCTTTTTTCAATATTTACCTTTGCATCATCCTGTACAAGGGTTTTGTTAATTACTTGCATGTTGTGTGCATGCCTATAACCAAGACAGCACAGCAATTCAGGGTTCCTTGCATAAGGAGATTTAAAATCTATCTGGACAAAGGATCTATACTTTTTTAATTTTTGTATCTGCATCTCAAAAATCTGCTGCAGAGAATCTGGGTGTGTATGGAGCAGATTTGAAGGCTGCAGGATGGAAAGAGCAAAAAAAAATCTACTACTTATTCAGAGATCCACTGCAACATTGCATTTCACAATTTTCTTATTTAATGACCTGAGTCTAATAATAGAAAACAATTGCATTTATATAAGTCAAGCCTCTTGATTTTTATCAATCCTTCAAACTACCCTCTTCTATACTTTTAATATCATAAACTCTGGTGCTTTCAAGGACATCATGGAATAAAGTACAGGGAATCAAAGGCTCACTTTCTTATGCCAGCATAAAACAACCATTGCATACCATCCCTGTGATTATTCAAAACAACCGCACATTTCAACAGGAGAAGAAATGGGAAGATTTGCATAATCACAGCTACTTTAACATTTTGAAGATAAAATTGTTTGGAAAGTATAAAAATAGAAAGAGTCATTTTCCATTAATGTCGTAAATGTGCATTCATCAAACAGGTGACAAATGTATGTTTGTTTATTAAAAGGGAGTGAACTAGCCATTAATGGAGTCTAGAGGGTTATTTAGAGAGAATTGCACTTGTCTCTAACTCAGAAAAAGGAAATAGCAGACCAGGTGCACTGTAGGTCAGTTACAAATGTAACTGCAAAGAGCTATAAATCTCTGGCATTACTCCAGTGGCTGTATCGTGCAACAGCTTTCCTATAATTTAAAGATTATGTAAGGTGTATAACAAACATGTTCAATAAAAATATTAAGTTAGAGACAAATCCTATAAATGCGTCAAAGAAACAGCCATTGTCAAGCAGGATCATTGTTTAATCTGCTTCAAATAGGAACTGCTGCTAGTTATATCAACAGTAGGAGGTCGGGTAAAACCCACCAAACAAAACAAAGCTTTCTTCATGAAAACACTTTCACTTTTACTCAGAGGCAAAAGCTGTCCTATATTGTTTTACTAATGATTAATAAATGTCGGTGTATTGTATTCCATTGAAAATTCCTCAAGTCAAAACCCTTAATTGAAAAATTGCACCAGAGCAAAACCAAAAGAAAACAAAAACAAACAATCTCAGTTAACTCTTTTTGGCAGATTCTGCAAAAAAATAATAATTCTGTTGATGTTAATCCTGAATTTTCTACTAGGCACTATCCAACATTGCAGATGTTTGTTCCTATTGTGAGGCTGATGGTTTTCAGAACCTGGTGAAACTATGAAGCTTTGGTGAACCATCACAAAATATCCCCGCCAACAATTTAACTATAACTGCAACTATAAAATTAAGGAAACAACTATTATATTGCTTTATAGAATCTGTTGCTGAATGCAAACTTTTCGAGAAAGCAGTAGCATGGATGTTTTGGTCCATTACTTTTCTTTTGAAATAATTGTGAAGAACTTTTAAAAAGGAAAAGGAAAAGAAATGGCAAGTGAAAAATGATAAATACTTTTTAACTAGCATGAAAGATTATAGTGCCACTTTCTTAAATCAACTTTAACATACTATAGGAAGGATAATTGTTTTGAAATGACATTACTCCTGTAGTACATTTCCATAACATCATTACAGGCAATTTAGAGAATTTGAGTTCCAAAGCACTATACATCAATGAATTAAAATGCTATGGGATATGAAAAATAAACCTTGGTCTTTAAACTTATATAAGCTATATTATTACCACTACTTCCTCTCAATTCTATTCAGACTTTTAAATTCTTGAAAGAAATATTTACAGTGCTGAGAAAATGTATTGGAAAAAAGCACCCTTAGAAGTCATCCATGTGCTGGTATCCCAGAAGTTATATTATTTTTTAAATAAGGGAATGCTTCCAGAGATAGACAGAACAAAGTAAGATACCATATGTGAGTTGGATGGTCATATAAATTCATTTAATAATTAAATAAAAATATTCTAGAGAATTATTGGGGTGGCTTTTAATTTTCAAAAGACCTTCCATTCTTTAAATGGAAAGGAAAATACCTATGAATTTGTAGTTTGAATGAAAATTCATATGGCCGTTGTGTACATTTCTTTAGATATGCACAACTTTGTGTTCACTTTTCCTAAGTATATGTGTCTGATGTATACTTTTCCATATCATATATTCTGGTTCTTAATATATTCATTTTGTAATTTATTCCAATAATGTCATGTGACTGCACTGTAATATCCTGGCAGCTTTGAAAAAATAGAATTGTTAGCCTCATATTAATAGGCAAACCAAGAATAACGATCTCTCCCATAGTTAGCCAGCTGCATGTTTCTTACTGAGATGGTGAGCCGGCATATGAATTACCCTTCACTGATAACAGGTGCCATCTGTCCCTTACTCATTGGGCACAGATGTACATTATTTTTATCAACATGTGCAGACACCTGGGTTGTGCAAATTACAAAAATATTCAGAATCACACCATTCACAAGGGCATGGCTGAACTCCTTGCCTACCTTGTCCATTAGTATAACATTTGAGGACTACATGATCTCAATACATATCAGTTTACAGGTAGTCCTCAACTTACAACCATCATTGAGCCTGGAATTAGAGTCGTAAGTCATTACAGTCATAAATCAAGTGATTGGATTCAAAGTTATGACATTTTTTACCGTGGTAATTAAGTGACCACTGTGGTTGTTAAGGAAATGCTGTGGCTGTTAAGGAGACACCATGGTCATTAAGTGAATTCATTTTCCCCAATGGGTGTTTTTTGCCAGTAACCAGAAATGAATGCTGCCAAATGGTGAAAATGGTGCAAATTGCAGTCATGTGATCACAAGATAATGGAAACAGCCATAAAGGTGAGCCAATTGCTGGGTTCCCCAAAGGCAACCATGTGACTGTGGGCTGTTATGTATGTATGTGCAGCTGTTGTGATTCCAAAACTGGGTTGTAAGTGGCTCTGGGAGGTCCATTGTAACTTTGAAAAGTCATCAAGGTAGTGGTCATAAGTCTAGGGTTACCTCCCAAGAAACTTCCAAAACAAAATCTGAAATTGTACTGCTTATTTTTCTGCTTAACTTAGAGATTTGTTCTTTCTGAAAAAAATATACCCTGTTCAAAGGCCAAGTGATTATGTTTGGTATTCAAAGGTGGCATCCTTGGGTAATTCCAAGAGTCGATATATTCTATGTTCAGAAAAAAGGCATGGAGGTTGATGGGACTACCCACTGATATTGATAATATTTCAACAAAGAGAACCTATGTTAAGGTCTCACCAAATCCAAAAGCAGTTGTGAATGTGATAATAACCTTTCTGAAGACTTAACAGGAGGGAAATACATTTAAATCCATTTTACAATGTATCGGGCAGTTTAGAAAGAAGTGGAGTTACAATAAGCTCTGACATGTTATAACCCCAGTGCATTTCAGTTGAGTGTATTTTCCTCATTCTCTTTATGACTCTGAAAACTATTGCTTCACGTTGCTTGTATGCAATGTCCTTTTAGCTGTGTGCACAGATAAGGAAAACAAGAAATGTATTTTGTTTGTTAAAATTATTACATTTAATGCTCATCCTCAGTGCAATTTTCAAATGGGAATTGACCAAGTCTTGTGTGGTAATGTGCAAATTTGCAGGCAATTTGAACTGATTTGGCTCTTCAGAGGGTTAAGGTAGTTTAATGGTCGAAAGCACATTGCTGCACACAGCAAGCTGCAAAAAGTCAAAGGGTTAGAGGATTAGGATTTCATTTCCTTTTAGCCATTGCCATGTCTGTTTCCTGTCCAAACTGTTTCTTGTTCATGTTTAACCCATGCTTTTAAAGCCAAGAATGATCATGAACTTGTGGGCCTTGGGCTTCATTTTAACAAGCCGTCTCTTGCACTTCGATATGTAATTTGTCATAAATGTCATAGGTCAGGAGGTGTTAGAAACTTGCTAGCAGATGGTTGTTAGTTAGCTAGCAGTGGTTTATCTTTTAGAAGATTAAAAGATGCATTGTGGTATTTATTTACTTGAATGTGCAATGTCATACCTCTCTCAAATGTTTTTAAGTTTCTTAGTTGACTTTAGATGGAAATGGGGAGCAGCTGATGAGAAGTATTCTATTTGTCCTTACTTGGAGAAGATGCTCCATATGAATCCCATCTTCAGTCGTGTATAAGAAGCTGAATTCATTTAATGTTTAAGTCAGTGCAGAGCTAGTATTGTTTAATGTTTCTTTAATACTTAAATTTAGTAACATTTGAGAGGTGGTTTCTTTTCTGGTTCTGTATAGTGAATCTGCAACAAACACAATTGTTATAAAATATAGGCGATGTGCCAGAGATTTCAATCAACCTATTAACAGAATTCATTATCATACCCATCTCTTCTAGAGACATGACATTGCAACTAGAGTCATAAAACATAGTTTGATAACATTGCCATAAAGTAAGGTGGAATAAGATATAGGCTTCACAATTATTTAAGCAGACTAAAGCAAAATGCAAGAAGAAATGTTTTTGTTGATCTCCAACTCCCATCAAAATAGTCTACTTGGCCAAAGTGAGCAATTGTGGAAATTGTGCTAAAGTAAAGTCCAGATACATATGTAGTTTAAAAATTAAACTACAATGGAATATGTTAATAAAAGCTAACTGGATGAGTCCATCCTGCTATGATAAATTATTAACGGTAGTTCAGTAGTAAAATTAGATGGAAAATATGTGCGGAAGAAATAGGGCTCCTCTAAACAAAATGTCTATGTGTTATAAGATGCATAAGTTGTAACATCCTCTCCCCATCAACAGCAGCATGATGTTAGTGATAATGATGCTGGCATACTAGGATTTGCCATTGCTATTCTACCAGTATAAATTCTGGACTGGATATATAATGCCAGTTTAACTCTTTGGATTCATATGGGCTACCTATATTTAGGTTTATAAAACCAGTAGAAGAATCCACTAAAGGAGATATGTTTCAGACTACTTAAGGAGTGAAGCAGCTTTATCCTGATTGGGTTGACTCACAAAGTATTATCTGCTGTTGCCTGACATCATGCCTCCAAGACAAGATTCTTCCACGGTCATCTTCTATCTTTTAACTAGAAATGCCTGACATTAAATGTGGAGACTTCTGCATGCAAAGCATGTCTTGCACCCTTGAGCTATGGCTCCTCCCCATGAAATATTAATGATAATAACTAGTTCATTTATGGTAGCAAGAAATAAGCCAACCAGAGTCAGCACTTACTGAAAATTGTGAACAAATCTCTTCTACAGTTCACTGGAGTACCTTGACCTCTAGACATCTATACTGAAAACTCACAAACTATTAGAGTATTGTCTTTGAGTTTTGGCCACTGCTGCAAATCTCTCTCTCCCTCCCTCTCCCCTCTTTCTCTCTCTCTCTCTCCTCTATTTCTCTCTTTCTTCCCCCCCCTCTCTCTCCCACAAACAAATTGTAATCTAAGTATTTCTGAAAGGATTGTCTTTCATGGACTTCTGAAGTGCATACTTTTAAATATGAATCTTAATGTAATTCATTATATAGCAAACTGAAAATAGCCATGACCTCTCTTGATTGGTTTGGACCTGATCCACCTTGAGAATTGTACTATAAAACAACACATTTGATGAAATATACTAATTCCATTAGTCAAAAATAAGTACTTTTGAGTTCTTTTATATTGGTAGAATGCTATTTCTACAAATGTGGTTTTGAGTAGTTAGAACAATTTTCTGCCTCAACAACAAGGGGGAAAGTACCTTTCTATCTTAAAAGCATCATTTATGTAATTAATATGGTTGCATTTCAGTACGGGAGTGATGAATAGATTTATTTTTCTGTAGCAATAAGACTATCATTCATGGCTAAGATTACTCATGTAAACATATCATCAGCATTTGATTTGTTCCAATGAGAAAAAGAAATGCTGTATACTAATGGCAACTGTATTTCATAAGAAACTTGACAACTTCAATGGATAAGAGTTGCTATTCCAAATAGAAAAGCACTGATAGTCATAAGCTATATAATTGATAGAAAAGAACAGCTTTGATGGCTATCAATGAGGTTTATGGGAAAAAAAATCAGGAAGACTGTATATTTCTTTTAGTGAGCATGAAAGAAAAAAAGAGATCTGAAAATGAGAGTGGGCTTATTTCATAATAAGAAAGCATATTAGCTATAAACATTTAAGTCATATGTAGTTTAGATGTCTTGTCAGGGGGTGGCTATTAGCTTGTTTCTTTGATGGTAGACTTCAGAATAGTTCACAATGCAATATTATTGGCTGCACCACTGTGAGCCGAAACAAAAGAGCTCCACGCAGCTCCGCCCTCCACCATTCTTTCTACTGACACTGCCCCTTGTTCACAAAACCCTTTTCAATTATATCCTTTGTTGTAAATGTTTACTTTTTCCATTCAAACCTCTGCTGTCTTGCTTCACTCCTCCAGGCAGCCAGCTAGCTGGAGCCAGAACAGAAGGTGAGGAAGATGGGAGGGGAAGGAAGCAGAGATCGCTAGCAAGGGCACACCAAAATGTAAACCCTCCTAAAAAGCATAGTGTCCAGCTTTACATAAGTCTTCTTCAAAACATATTAGGAACTATAACTTTGCCTTTCAGCTTCATTTCAATTGAACCATTAAGGAAAGGAACCACATTATATGAGCCACCAAGCATTTTAATTTCTTCAGTCTGGGTCACTTTTTTTTAAAGGACTTATCACTATTTGCAAACTTTGTGTTTTGAGAAAAATAATATTGTTTAGCAACAACACACAGCAACTAGAAAAAAAAGCATTCTCTATATTTTGTTGTCTCAAAGCTCTAGAATGTCTTCTTCAGTTGTTCTTGTTTTGCACAGAAATAGCATTTTCCCTTCATGTTTACAATATAGTACGAACAGTACATTACAATACACTGCCAAACTCCATAAAAGTGCTTTTAGCTAACAAATCAAGGCAAATATAGTTGTTCCTGACATTTTTCACACAGAGATTTTCAAGAATATAATTATGGTTATTAGAATAACAAAGTAAAATAAATAAAAACTATATATATATTATATATAGATAAATAAAAACATATATATTAAAACACAAACAATAACATTGTGTAATTATTAAAGTGCATTGCTATTAAAACCATAACTTTTTTAACAACGGTTCTAAAAATAACTGAACTTTCTATGTACGCAGTTAAATGGGATACTGAACATTGCTAGACTTAAATTCCCATTCTGGATATACAAACTGGACAGGCGATGGGATTTGTTTCTGAGCAAATATAAACAGGATTGTCTTGCATATGAAACTTTGAGAAAAACAAAATCCTTGACTGCATATTATTTCTCCAGAAGTTACCAATGAATCCGGATGCAGTCTGATCCTTTGAACATTGCTCGGAAATGGATCTACACTAAAAAGTGTTTTACATTATTAGTAAAACAAGAGGAGGTAACGAAGGGCATGTTAAATGTTGTTATGGTTTTTTTTTCTATTTTCAGATATACTTTTAAAAAATTGCGGTGAACTGCGTACATAGAAAATTCAGTTATTTTTAGAACTGTTGTTTAAAAAGTTATGGCTTTACGGTAATAGTAATGCACTTTAATAATAACACAATGTTATTGTTTGTGTTTTAATATATATAAGTTAAGAGGTAGAAAGGTATCTTCGAACTCTATTCTAATTTAGTTGACATCAATAACATTAAAATCCAATATATATTGGGTTAGTAATGGTTAATGGCATATTGGGTTAATAATGGTAATACAAGACCATACATTCTCATTAAAGAAAATCTGCATCTTTGCCATTGTGGAGTAAATAAATTTACTGATTCATAAAATAAGTAAATTTATTTAGTGCACAATGGCAAACATGCAGATTTTCTTTAGTGAGAATTTTCATAAAATAAAATGCATCCCTGCTGCAAATCTGAATTTTTGCAGCATTTCTATTTCGAAGGTTATGACCAGCTGAATGCCATAGCTGAGCTTGTAACCAGGGAGAGGCAAGAGCCGCTTTACACTAGAATGGCATCATAAGACAATGTAATGGAATTTTTCTTTGCCTGTCATCACCAAGGCAGTTCTTCTATGGTGAAGGGAATGAACAGTGCAAGTTAATGTCCTCTAGAGGGTGGCAGGAGGGTGGGAAGGAAACTCAAACCTTCACACACTGCCTTCTGAGTGGACCATTTTAGTCCTTGTGGCAAATAGGATATCCCTGTGGAATTTTTCTGTAAACGGGCCTAAAAAGAAAAGGATTAAGATCCTATAAAGGATGGAAATGTAACAAAAGGAGCACTTTTATGATGTAGCAGCATAAAATAAGGAGCTCTATTGTGCAATTGATTGCTAAAGATCTTTGAATTGAACAGCCGACATTGTAGGCCTTGTTCCCTAAGGCTTTGGCAGCTTGTACAAAATTATATGTCTACACTAGAAAAAAAAAGTATAGCTCTCATTTAGGGGCAAATAAGAGATTATTGGTTTGTTTCTACATCATTTTTTCCACACCTACTGAAAATTGGCCTGTAGGGAGATTATACTCTAGTGAAAGTTGCTGCTAATTAAAACAAGTAATTAGTGTTCCTCCAGGCTTTGCGGTTTCACTCACTTTTGCCCGCCAGACAACATTAGTTTAAAAGCAATCCAATTTCTAGCAATAACAGACTGTAAAAAAGTCATTTAACAAGTATATAAGTGTAAGGTTACAGTTCAGCCTTTGATTTATCTTTTCCTGACTATTTAGAAATGCTATATATGAAAGTTGGTGGGAGTACGAGTTCTGGGACCTGACAATGAAAGATGTTAAAAATAATTTTTCAATTAAAAAAAACCATTAAAACCCAGTTCATTTAGAAAGATATCAGAAAGGCTATAAGAGAGTGTTCTGAAACCCACATTTAAAAAGGATTTAATGCAGACCTGCACTTACCGTTTTGTAAACAGATCATTTCATTAAGTCCTTTTGTTCTGGCTCCTGCATCTGGTGAAATGGAGACGTGTTATAGACTCTAACTCTCCTTGACATGAAGAAAAGCAGTTAAGTTTAACATATTGCTGCTTTAGGCTGTCACGGACAAAAATGATTACGGGTATGTGTTGTTGTTTATCCAAAGCACTTATAACCTGCACAGATTAATTTAAAGGAAGAATTCTAGCTGACCCCCTTCCTCCCACACACATACACACACACACACACACACTTCAAAGTAATAAATTGTAGATATAAAAAAGCTGGAATATCTGCTTTTGCATGTAGTTCTGCTTGTAATGCTACTGTCATTTTATAATTGGCTGTCATTGACCTTGTGTCTTAGACACCTTTTTAAGGCAAAGATGCGTTTCGACTTGGGATCAACTGATATAAGTAGAAGTGGGAAAAACAAAATGGACAGTGGAAGGGATGGAGGAGAAACATTTCAGAATTGTTTCTAGGGCTGTATTATTTTATTTTTCTTGAAGAATGAAGCCAGAAGAAGGAAATACAATTCCTGATAAGCTAGGGAAAGATTTTAAACAGAACCTGAAGATGGTTTAGCAATCACCAGTGGAAAGTTGTGTAATGCAACACAAAAATGTCATTTATATCCTAACTGTTTTTTTTTTAACCTGATATCATTAGAAAAAAATCTATGCAGTGGCGCTTATTTCTTTCAGAGTCTTCATTTTAAATGAACAGAGGCTTTATCACAGGAAAAAGGGAAATAGAAAATCCCCAATTAACAATTTCATTATTTTTTCTCTCTTTTTTTCCAAAGGTTTCAAATGTTGTTTAAAGAGGATCATTCACCAGTACTTGCTTACTACATTTTATGCATTACCCCAAGCATGAACATTATTAAAAATGCAAGAAAGGATAATCTAGTGGTACAATAAAGCATTTTCCATGCTGTCTAAAATAAGATTTGAGAGACTATACTTATTTTGATTAGTCATACTGGAATAAAAATCAGAAGATGGGGCAATTATAAACTAATTTGGACTTTTACTCTTCTCCATGCCAACCTGGTTGGTTTTATGCAACAGACTTTTCCTTGGACATTTGACAGTGCCTACTAAATTATTGCTAATAGGTATAGTTTGCTCACTTGTATTGGTCATACACAAGTTATATTTGCCAAAATGCATGCTAAAAAGCTATCTTTTGAAGCAAACACACACACACACACACACACACACACACACACACACACAGAGCGACACTTTTTACATTTGTATAATTAGATCTACTAGTGTGATACCTCTATGAGTCTCATTAAAGAAAAGGAGAATATTGTACTTCTGTGCTCTTGTACAGTTTCCATTCATTCTGATGAGGCTTGTGCAGAAAATATTATCCGTAAATGATACTCATAGTTTCTACTACTCCTGGCATTATCCTTTACTCTTTATATCAGTGAATTCCTGGGTGCTACTCTAGCAGAGCAGCCCTTAGGGCACCAGAGGGCAGAATCTGCTCTGATTTACATGGATACTAAATCCTGTGTAGATTAATCCAGAAGCATACAGTCTGTATAATAGCTCTAATTTTATGTAATTTGCAATATTTGCACAGCAATTCCATTATCAGGCAGAAGATCATTTTAAATATAATTTAAAAATCAAGATCACATTAATGCTGACTCTGAACATAAAATAGCCTCCTTCTATAAACAGGATTCAAGCTCAGCTTTTTGTATTTATGTTTTTAAAACGTTATTGTGCTGAAAATATAATTTCACTGCAAGTTCTCTCTCCCCGCCCCCCCACTCACTTTAAATGATTTCAGTTACACACTGTTACTGAATTATTTCTGTTACAAATGATTGCAGTTCTACATGTCCAAATGAATCACAACACACTATATTTCATTTATGGAGTGAAAAAGGTAGCAACTCAACCCTTCAAGCACAATGCATGTAGAGAAGCAGGGAACAGCCTTATAGGCCAGTTTACTGTGCACAGCCCTGTCTCCTTTGAAAGTCTAGTTTACTTTTTTTTCAGATTAGTCATGCATGCATGCACGCATGCAGACACAGACATTCACCACACTTCCTATCTTATTTCCTTTTGAAAGTACAATATTATGCCCAGCATCACTTTCAAACAGGTGATTTTTGTAAATTGACAAAACCCTCAGTTGGGGGAGTGGGAGGGCGCGTGCAGCAACTGTGCAAATCACCCACGGGCACAGGAATATAATTCTAACTGGAAGACATGTTCTCTGAACTAGCAGTCAACATAAAATGTCCAATAAGTTATTTAGTCAATTTGTATGAATACTTTCCTTAAAACAGTAGAAAGTTTTGTCCTTGCAGAGGAGCAATATGACACCAAAATGGATGCTGCTTTCACTCATGGCTGCAAATAATAATATTTGTTAATTAGAAATGTGCAAATAATCTTGTATATAAATATACATTCAATATATACTATTTTATATTAAATAAGTTATTGGGATTCTTTGGTGCGATTTCCAGATTGACAGATTTTATAGAGCCAAATATTGGTGTACCTATCATTTCTGGTAATTACTGCTTGAATTGTTTTAAAATAAGGGTCAGTTTTAGAGGAAAAATAACTCTGTAATTACCACAAAGCAAGCCCTTTTGACTTCAACATGGTTTGCACATAGTTAAGTATCTATATAATTTCGGTATTAAAAGTTGTTTTATGTTAAAAGAATTTGTACTAATGCTGTATGAGATTGGAGGAATGAATAACATGTGGCAGATCATATTACAGTCTGATTCTACAGATTACTTATGTACAAAAGGTTAATGAATCTGATTTAAACATATGACTTTACTGTATGTTTGATTATCTTTTAACAGATTAAAATATTGTACCTTCTTCTGTAACAGGATTTGTGAAATTTGTGGAAAGGCACTGCACAGATACAGACATAAACACACATATACCCATATCAAATACATTTATGTGTATATATATACCAGAGAGTCACACAATAATGTAATATACATTATAATGCATACAAATATACATATAATTCATGCTTGTATGTTGCTATTTATGATATATTATGAAATAACTAGACAGTAAAACAACATTAAAAAACTCAAAATGAAATAAATCAGGTATATCGATAAATCAATTGAAAGAACAGTGAAAGCTCTTTAAGGAGCAAACATATTATGTTTAATTTGTAAGGACATCAGGAAGAAAAACTGATAAACTATATAATGTTTCAGAACACTAGAACACTTTGTTTCTACGTAAAGTGGAATGTGGAACTGGATTTTCTGTATGACTTTACGTTTCAGAGGAAACACATGAGGAAGCATAATACTTCAAAGTAAATCTAGAAAGTACAGTTACTGAAAGATAAGTGAAAGGCAATAGTTTATACCTGTCAAAAATAGGGCACTATGTTTTGCACCAGGTGAATTTTTTAAGTCCTTTCAAATGAAGTGTTACAGTGTTCAATATAAAAGGGACAACCAGGCAGGCAGAGTAACAAAAAATAAGTAGAAGTTAGGTACATGATTGGCAATTGAAACTGACCTGACAATTACATAATTCTGCATTGATACATCATCAACTATTAGACATGTCCATTGATGTCACTCCTACAGCAACTGGCTAGATCCATGTGCAGGTTTTGTGTCAAAAAAAATTTTTGTTGTTACTTTCTAAATATAATTTTGTAACTCTGAGAAATACTTGTATGGCTTCTAGAGGAAAGATAGAATAAAAATGCATGAAATAATTAATATCATTTCAAAATATGTATTTAGGTTTTCAGAAAGTGAATCAGTAAATAACTAGTACTTAAGTAAATCTAGATCACAAGCTACTGAAGCTTATGTAACACAAGAATGGGTGTTATACAGACACTCTGTCATTCCCCAGTCTGTGAATGAAAAAGGATTCATCATGTTCTAATATCTCTTTCAGAGGTTCTTACAAATGCATGTCAAGCATCTTATGTTAGTGAAGGTTAGTGAATAATCTAAACAGTTAATGATAATATCACCTTCATATTTTAAGGGGTCTCTTTATGCCCAGGACTACATTAAAATCAATCTATTGTTGTTAAGCTTTTATTTATTTATGCATTTGTTTGCTTGTTTTATTTTAATATTAAATTGTATTTAGCATTTTAATCTAATGGTCAGATTTGATATTTAGTTTATATAAACTGACAAAATTGAACAGAAGTTCAAATTAATATACACTGATCTTAAAACTATATTTAATACAAAAAGTCACGGTTCAAAAATGTCAATAGTCACAGTTCCATTTTAAATATCCAGTCAGCAAAGCAGGAATCATATTATAGCAATGATATGTTGTATTTCTTGCTAGATGTGGTGTATGCAGTTTTAATTATTCATAACATCAGCCTTCTCAAATATAAATAGACAGGGAAAGAAAATAAATGTTTCCTGAAATAAATGCCCAATTATTATTCAATTTATTATATAATAATTTGGATTCAGTTGTGGTATTTTTTCTATGACTGGCTAATGCCTACAATAGTAGTTTGTTTGTATATTTGTTTATGTTGGCAATGACATAATCTACTGACAGTCAAGTTGGCATCCTTTATCTCACCAATTTGACTATAGTGGCCTCAAAATAGGTCCATCTTGTTTTATAAATTACCTTAATTAGTCTTTGGGGATTCAGTACTCTTCAGTACTCAAGACAGTTGATATGGGATAGACCACATATTTTATGATCTGAAGAAGACCACTTGTGTTAGCCACTCAGGGCATGGATGCAATGTATATGGTAGCCCTATTTGTATATATTACAATTATAATCCTGATAGTTTATATCAGGGCTGTAAAAATCCAGACAAATATAGATAATCCAAGATGGTGCCGATGATGGTTGCCTCAGTGAAATGAGGACCCAGATTGTTGGGGGCAATATGCTGACTCTGTAAACCACTTAGAGAGGGCTGTAAAAGCACTATGAAGCGGTATATAAGTCTAAGTGCTATTGCTATTGCTATTGCTCTCAAATGGTTTCTTTATTTTCTATTATTCTCTGTGATTCTCTACAGATTTCATACTCACGAGACCATCTGCTAAGAATTAAGGAACATTTCTTTAAGGAGCAGCTCTCTGTAACCTCACCCCCCCCCCGTCTTTACAAACGCGGAGGAGATTCTAACACAGGAAGAAGCTAATTCCCCGGAACTATGGATCACCAAAAGCAAACGCAGATGGCAGAGACGAAGAGGTAAAAGGGCAGGAATTTTAAATAGACTAAGGAATAAGGGAAATAACCCACCCACCCCCCTTCAATCTTTCTAACCAATTTACGATCACTTGCTAATAAGATGGGTGAAATACTACTTTTAAACAGATGCAATTCTGATTTTTACAACGCATCTGCCCTATGCTTTATTGAATCCTGGCTAAAAGAGGAAATTGATGACAATAGCATGCATATACCAGGGTTTCAGATACTTAGAGCAGACAGAATTGTAGAACTATCAGGGGAAAAAAGGGAGGAGGCTTATGTATATATATCAACAACAGCTGGTCTCAGGACATAACTATAATACACAAATTCTGTGATGAAAACTTAGAGTCTTTACTTATCAACTGCAAACCTTTCTATTCTCCACGAGAGGTTTCTTCATTTCTCCTAATTGCGGTGTATATCCCTCCACAAACCTGTGTAAACAAGGCATTATGAACTCTAGCTGACCAAATTATGGAGGCTGAAGCGAAATACCCCGATCAACAACAGCTGGTCTCAGGACATAACTATAATACACAAATTCTGTGATGAAAACTTAGAGTCTTTACTTATCAACTGCAAACCATTTTACTCTCCACGTGAGTTTTCTTCATTTCTCCTAATCCCACCGGAGGCAAGAATACTTTAGACCACTGCTACACAACACTAAAAGATGCTTATCGGTCCTTACCATGAGCAGCTGTGGGCCACTCTGATCATTGCATGATTCACCTTGTACCTGCTTACAGACAAAGATTTAAAGCCACGAAACCAACAATTAAATCAGTGAGGACTTGGAATGAGGAGGCAAAGTTAAAGCTACAGGCTTGCTTTGACTGCACGGACTGGAATATTTTTGAAGATACCTCTGCAGACCTGGATGAACTCACAGATACTGAAACA
>QLTV01012184.1:3973857-3987701 GCA_003457575.1 Thermophis baileyi | reverse complement strand
CACTTCCGCCGCTTGGGCCACACATGCGTCTTTAGATGAGGTGTGCCGAGCAGCCACCTGGGCCTCTCCTACGCCATTCATCAGACATTACAAAATAGACACATATGCTTCTGCAGATGCGGCCTTTGGCCGTCGTGTTCTTCAACAGGTGGTAGAGTCTGATCACCGAACGGTTGGCCAGGACAGGTCCCTCCCTTAGGGGACTACATGCTTTGGTATGTCCCATCCTGAATGCTGGCTCCTCCCCAGGTTGGAGAATAGGCGTTGGACCTACCTGATACGTCTCTTCTCATCCGGGGGGAGCCAGCATTCAGTCCCGCCCTTACCTGTCCAAAAATTTTCCATTTCAATCTACAATTGGTGGATGGGAGTCCGCCAGATGCTTAATTGGGTTAAGAGTTACCACGTCGAGTCTAGTCTTCAGAATTCGTCAAATCTGGGGCTGCAGGAGGCGGACCCTAATCTAAATAAGAAAAAAATAGACTCAGTCCTGAAACCAGATTGGATGAGAACAACCCATCCTGAATGCTGGCTCCCCCCGGATGAGAAGAGGCGTATCAGGTAGGTCCAACGCCTATTTCCATTTCAATTCTTTTACTATCTTGATGATATCGTATGCTTTTGTTTGTTCTCTAATCCATGAGCAGGTCTTTCTATCTTGTCTTGTGATGCCGAGCATGTATCTTTCCATGGCTGTTTGCACCACTTGTAGTTTTTGTATCGATTGTGAATTTACTGTCCATGTTTCACTGGCATATGTAAAGCTTATGCTTAGCTTGCTGAATGCCTGCCAGCTGTTCAATTTCTTTTATTGTATCAGCTTCCATTGAGATCCATTGGCCAAGGTGTGTGTGTGTGTGTGTGTGTGTGTGTGTGTGTGTGTGTGTGTGTGTGTGTGTGTGTGTGTGTATCCCCAGTATAAACTTCTGTTGCTAAGTCTAACTTGCATGTACAAGATATGCAGTTTATATCCTTCCATGGAGAAAATTACAATGCAATGGCAATAATTAATGTAGACCCTTAAACCAATGCTGAAAACTTGAAGCAAATTGATTGTCTTAAATTAGCAGTTTATCTGAATATAAATTCTGTTAGTATTGCTTGGGCATTTATTGTCCAAACAGTTTATAAACAGGTATCTTATTAGAACAATAAGAGTAAATTGGTGTGGTCTTTCTTCATTTCAGCTTATGGGCATGTTTAGTCACTGGCATGAGCTATTCTACTCATTCTAAATTGTGGGCTTTCTCCAGATTCTTTTCATAAAGCTTCCCTCCCACTTTCTTTTTGTGTTTGTTAAGGATTTGGGGAATTGAACAAGAACTTGTAAGGTGTGACCTAATTGGCTTTTTTCACTCATTTGCAATGGTTCGCTTTTGGTTCCCTATGGTTTATTTAGTTTTTGTTCAGAGTCAGCCGGAAAATCAGTCAAGTTGATATTTAGTTGATTTGGTAAATATCCTGCTATATTAGAACATGAGAGATGGCTGTGCATGTTTATATCCCTTTGCTGCCGTCTTGAAGGAATGAAGCAAATATCATCCTTTGCTCACAGCTTTTGTCCAACAGATTAGAACAGGGGTTCCCACCTGATATGGGGCAGAAAGTTAAGAACTGGGAACAGACCTTTTTCTGAGATTAATACTCATTGTAGATCCTTAATCATTTATGTTAATCAAAGTTGTGGTTCTTTCATCTAATCTTGGTCTATGACATGATGATAGAGCAATGAAAGAAATTCAGTCATGAATTAGTTCTAACTGTGCTTTACTTCAAAATGATGGACCTATAGCCTTTGTGCTGTACAACAAATTAGATATCTGTGCCTCAAAAAATGAGGTTCATTTTGTTCCTGCAGGAGATCCCTGAATTGATTACATTCCCAAATCTCTGTATGTTTTCTCCCTTCTCTTGATAATACTATAGAGCAGACTTTCTGTTAGATTTGCGCGAAAATGAAGAGGCGAGATGCAGGAACAGTTCAGCACCCTTATTGTCTATTAGCTAGAACTAATACGGCCGGCAGGCTGCAGGGAAGCCGCTTTTAAGGGCTTCCCTGAAGCCTGCTAGCCACTGACAGCAGTTTAATTCTCCCATCGCTAGATTAGCCAATCAGCGGCGGCTATGCAAATTCTTACTCCGTACGTCAGTATGTAACACCCCTCCCCTCTTAGTTTCTGTACTGTCCAATCAGGAACCGACGTAGGTCACGTAGTCGCGTAAGTAAACAGGGCGCCGTATAGTTCTACTGGGCCTGCGCGATTCAGTTCCTCGGGAGTCTTCGACTGGAGCGGACATGCCTGTTGCTGCTCCTTCTCTGGCTTGTGGAAAAATCTGGAACCGGCCTCCAGGCATGGCGGCTGAAGTCTCGGCGTCGGAGTCCTCTGGTCCCGGGTGACGTCGCTGGACTCCGGTGGCTGCAGGTAGGTGTTCGCGCTCTACCTCCGGGCTTGAGAGTAGGGCTTCCTGATGTCTAGCGGATAGGCCTGGTTCTCGCCGTGATCTTCTTGGTGAACCGCATTGTATGGTCTTCAGGGCGGAGACTCGCATTGTTCCTGTCCTGTCACTGAGGTCTCAGGTTGAGTGGAGGTCTCTGGTTGACGAAGCCAGGATTCTCCCAACCTACTCCGGAGCTTGTCAACGTGTCTCCACCACACCCGGCCATCATCTAGTTTGACTTTGTAAGATTTGGGACCGGTGACTTCGATTACGGTGGCTTTCACCCACTTGGGATCCCCTGCGAAGTTCTGTGCAAATACTAGTTCGCCCATGGCCAGTGTTCGAGTTGGCTTGCTGGATTCCAGGGGTGTCTCTGGGTTGTACGTGGGGTTCAGCCTGTCCAGTTGGGACCTCAGCTTCTGTCCCATTAACATTTCAGCAGGGCTCCGGTTAGTGGCCGCGCACAGGGTGGTGTGCTGTGCCAACAGGAACTGGTTGATCCTTTCCTGACAGTTCTCCGGCCCCATTCTAGTTAGAGTCTCTTTGGTCATTCTTAACATTCTCTCTGCTTGTCCATTGCTAGCCGGACAGAATGTCAATACGAGCACATGTCTTATCCCTAGGTCGGCTAGGAACCATGTGCCGGGCTGTCAGCTGTGGGCCGTTGTCTCATACGAGGACATCTGGCAGGCCGTAGGTCGCGAACAGCTTACTTAATGCTCGTATGGTGGCTTCCATTGTCGATGTGGGCATGTTGACCACCTCCAGCCATTTAGAATAGGCATCCACCACTATGAGGAATATTTGCCCTGCCATAGGTCCCGCGAAGTCTATGTGGACTCTTGACCATGGGCCTTTTGGTGTTTCCCATTCGAATGGAGTGGTTCACGGTGGAGCCGGTCTGGTTTCTTGGCATGGTAGGCAGGTTGCCACCCACTCTATAATGTCCTGGTCTAATTTTGGCCACCACAGGTAGCTCCTAGCTAGTGCTTTCATGCGCACTATTCCTGGGTGTCCTATGTGGCGTGTCCTTATTACTCTTCTCCGCAGGCTCTGTGGAACAACAAATTGCTCCCCCCACAACAGGCACCTCCTTAGCACAGATAGTTCAGTTTGTTTGTTTTTAAAGGTTTTGAATTCTTCCCCTTCTTCCTCCTCTGGCCATCCCCTCAACCAGTTCATGACTTTAGACAACACCTTGTCTTTCACCGTATGTTCTGCGATGTCTCGAGATGTGATGGGGCTGGTTCATTCAATGTTGACCAGCAAGATATCGGCCATAGGTGCGAGGTCTTCCATGAGGTCGGGTGTTCTGCAGCAGCTGAGTGTGTCTGCGTGTCCGATGCTCTTTCCTGGTCTGTGTGTTAACTTGTAGCTGTAGCTGGACAGGAAAATGGACCAGCGGGTCAGCCAGGGTGACATATATTGAGGCGTTTGTTGGTTGCCTGCAAGTAGACCCAATAGAGGCTTGTGGTCTGTCACAATTTTGAATTTTCAGCCGTAAAGGTATTCGTGGAAACGCTTGATGCCGGCCACTGCTGCAAGTGCTTCCTTGTCCAGTTGGCTGTAATTATGCTCAGCTGGTGATAATGTCTTGGAATAGAAGGTGATGGGGTCTTCCAAGCCATTGGGTAGTTTGTGTCTGAGGACCGCCCCCACTCCAAAAGGTGAAGCGTCACGTTAACAATAGGGGGAGGGTCTCGCTGTACTGCATGAGGACGCTGTTAGATGAAAGCAAGTACTTTACGGCGGCAAAAGCGTTGGCCTCCCTTTGTCCCCATGTCCACGTGGTCGTCTTCCCTAGGAGCCTATGGAGAGGCTCAGCGATGGTCGCCTTCTGTTTAAGAAAAATGGCATAGAAGTTGAGTAATGCCAGGAATGCTTGCAACTCTGCCTTGTTCTTGGGGGTCGGTGCCTCTTTAATGGCTTTTATTTTGGCGTCTGTGGGGCGAATACCGGACCCGTCGATCAGGAACCCCAGGAACTCTACGTTGGTGACCCCAATCTTGCATTTGTCCCTTCTGACTTTGAGCCCCCTTTCTTGGAATCGCCCTAGCACTTCACGCAGCCAGGCTATTAATTGTTCCTCTGAGTCCCCTGAGATGAGGACCACTCCAGGGATGCTGTGTAGTAATCATTCCATCATGCTCTGGAACAGACCTGGGGTCACACTAACCCCAAATTGCAGGCGGTTGCATTTAAAAGCCCCCCTGTGCGTAACTATTGTCTGTGCTTCCGCTGTGGCTGCATCCACAGGTAGCTACTGGTATGCTTGTGCCAGGTCAAGTTTTGCAAACATTTTTCCGCTGCCCAACGAGTGCAATAGATGTTGCACAATGGGCACAGGGTAAGCGTTTGGCTGCAGTGCTTTATTTATGGTCCCTTTATAGTTGGTGCACATCCTAATCGAGCCATCCGGCTTCATTGGGGCGATGATAGGGGTCTCCCATGTGGCATGATCAACCGGTTCCAGGACCCCTTGGGCTATTAATTTGTCCAGCTGCTCGTCCACTTTAGGTCAGAGCGCAAATGGGACTCTGTTGGGCTTAAGTCTTATGGGGGTGACACTGGGGTCTAGGTTAAATGATATGGGCCTCCCCTTATATTTACCTAGACTCCCATTGAAGACAGTCTGGAAGTCGGCCAGGAGTTTGTCTAGCTTGTCCCCCTGGATTTGATTCAGTCTGGTGATGCCGATGCCGAGTGGCTTGAGCCATTCTACTCCAAGCAGAGTCGGTCTGTGTCCCTCCACAACTGTTAGGGTAGCTTCCCTCTGAAATCCTTGAAGTTGATTGGAACTTCTGCTCGGCCGAGCACTCGAATGGGATTTCCCTGGAAGTCATTCAGTCTTATGTTCTGTGGTTTGATCTGTTGCCTTGTGATGATTGGCAAAACTTGCTTCAAGGTCCCCCAGGACATAATGGTGAATACGGAGCCGGTGTCTAGCTCCATGTTGCAGGGAATCCCTTCAATGGACACAGTGATATGGAATTTATCACCCTGGCCCGCATCAGAGTGACCCACAGTGTGGTAGATTCCCCTAATTCTTGGGCATTGTACTCGTCTCTTCGCCTGCCCCATTGTCCCCCTGGACGGTTCTGACTTTGTCTCCCTAGTCCCATGGGTGGTCTGGGTGGGAATGGGGCAGGCTGGTAGAGGGACAGTTGTGTGGCTCTGCAAGCCTCTGCAATGTGGCCCTGCTTCTGGCAGTGGCAGCAAATGGCTTCTTTGAATTTGCAGGCTGCCCTGGTATGGCCGCCTAGGCAGCCGGAACACCATGTCTGCCTTGGTTCAGAGTCTCTGGGGCTCACCCTTCTTTCTTGTTAGATGCGGTGCATGTGGTCGTCATCGTCGGATTCTTCCTCATCCTCCGGGACCTCGGTCATCCAATCGGTCTGCCGATGGGTGCGATGGATTCCGCTGGTTCTCCAGATGTCGGCTGCAGAGTTGGCCGACGATTCGGCGGCTCTTGCTTCCTCGACCACATCTTTGAAAGTTGCTCCCCTCCAAATCAGCAATTTCTTCTGTAGGTTGAGATCCCTCATACATAAAATAATCCTGTCCTTCATCATCTCCTCCGGGTTTATGAACTCGCACATGGATGCGATTTCCTGGAGTTTGGCCATGAAATCGTTGATGGATTCGCCTTCATGTTGGCGCTGATGGTAGAACTCATTTCTGCTGACCATCGGAGGGGCTGAGGGCTCGTAATGTTCTTTCAGCGTGGTTTGCAGCGTTGTCCAAGAAATGGACTCAATGTCTGCTGTTGCCACCAGAGTCTGTGCCATCTTATATGTTTTAGGTCCACAGTAGGTGAGGAAGAGAGCCCTCTTCCTGTTGTCCGGTAGATCCTGGAAGTTGTTTGCCTCCAGGAACATGCGGAACCGGGACATGTAGGTTCGCCATTC
Source organism: Thermophis baileyi (assembly GCA_003457575.1). NCBI lineage: Eukaryota > Metazoa > Chordata > Lepidosauria > Squamata > Dipsadidae > Thermophis > Thermophis baileyi. The sequence goes on along the minus strand of QLTV01012184.1, from coordinate 3,981,354 downwards.
TTCTGTCTTTGGATCAAAGAATGCTGGAGCTGGTGAGGTTTGGGTAGCCATCCTGTAGTTTGGCCGGAGCAGGTTGGTGCTTGCTTCTAATATGGCCACGGATGCCATGAGGTGCCTTTGTCCTGTTGTCCTTCTTCAACCACCTTCGTCGCCAGTGTTAGATTTGCGCGGGAATGAAGAGGTGAGACGCAGGAACAGTTCAGCATCTTTATTGTCTATTGTCTACTAATACGGACTGCCGGCAGGCTGCAGGGAAGCTGCTTTTAAGGGCTTCCCTGAAGGCCACTAGCCACTGACAGCAGTTTAATTCTCCCACCGCTAGATTAGCCAATCAGCAGCGGCTATGCAAATTCTTACTCCGTACGTCAGTACGTAACACTTTCTTATCTTAAAATTCTCCCTCCCTCCCTCTTTCCCTTCCTCTCAGTTTCCCCATGGAGTTTCCTTGTGGGAAGCTAGTAGGAAGTATCAAAAATCTTCCTTCCTTCCTTCCTTCCTTCCTTCCTTCCTTCCTTCCTTCCTTCCTTCCTTTCTGAGCTGAGCATGAATTGGGTATGTATTTTCAATCAAATGGGCATCCATTTGATTGAAAATACATACTGAATTTCTTTCAGAGAAGCTACAACCTCAAATTATTTCTTTTTTTTCCTTTTTTTTCCTTTATCTTATTTACTATTCTTCTTCCTACATTAAATATTTTCTCTACTGCCCCTGAGTGATGGTTCCTCTAGTGTTGCACATAACATAACACATAATATTTCCCTGCCAGCATTGTTTCTAAGCATATGGCAGCTGGTGTTGCCTAATCAATATGTTCACTATATAAAAATCAACTATGATGCAACTCCAACATTGCTGAATGCAAAATATGTATTTTTGTACATAGATTTACCTTAGTGTAAAAAAAAAGAAATAATATGTCATGCTATGCATGAGAACATTTTAAAGAGTTTCTTTTATGGCTTAAGTAGGATGTTTCTTTGCCCTGACTTATTTTGTTTTGTTTTTCAGTATCCAGACTATGAGCATTGTATTATACATAACACAAATGTATGAAATAAAAGTCTCTGATTGCAAAATACTAAACATACTGTTGTTCTTATTCTAATCATCCAAATCAATGTTTCAGCACTGTCTATCTGAGGCTTTTGGCACATGTTTACTAGATAACTCTGGAAAGGCAAATGGGAGCAGTGACTGCAACTGATAGAAACTATTATGTAAGATCATAAGCATATATTGGGTGTTTGTCATATCTTTTTAAGTAGTCCCAAGGATAAGATGAGTACCTATAATGGGAATACTTCTGCTTTTTAATGAGAATATATTTTGTAACAGATAGAAAAAGAACTTGTCCATTATGTTGTTCTGTTTAAATGACAGAAAAATAATACTTTTGGTTAAACGAAGTACATATTGGGGGCGGGGAGACAATAATAAAAGAGATGGGGAAAAATAAGCTGCTGATATTGAAATAGAACTTATCCTCTTTAACATGAGAATAAATCCTTTTGAATTCAGTTAGATTTTTTTTCTGAATATATATGAATAAGTTTGCTCTGCCAGTAGCCAATTCATGTTCCTTCTTTACTTTTGCCACTCTTATTTTAACCCTCTCTTTTTTCTTCACTTAGAAGCTCATAAGAAGATAAATCACTTTTTTAACCTCTAAAATTACTGCTTGAAGATGACTTTTGAAATTAGTTTAAGGATCCCAGGGTGTCGATCCCTATGAAAATGAGCCTTCAGTCCTAATATACAGTACAGAAAAGTCAGTCCAATTGATATGCATGGTTACAAATCTCCTTGTTATGAATGGAAACAGAATTTTGTAGAATACTAATGAAAATAAAATATGTTTTACTTATTTGATTTGTTGCTTTTTGTTTTGTTTTTTCTCTTCTTTGGAGATATTCTTTGCCAGGTAAGTGCTCAGGAACTAGGATAGAGGAAAGTTGGAAATCAAGGTTAAATTGATCTCTGAGATGGTGTGGTGACCCAGTTAACATATTCAATAAATGGTTCATTTAAAGCAACATGAGAAATTTTATTTTTGCAATAGAACAACCCAAGACATGTTGGTTCTTGAGGACTGTAAACAACAAATACCTCATCTCAAAATCTGTTATGCAGGGTCCAAAATAATTTGTGTATCAATATTTCAGTTCACTTTATCCCACTTCCCCCCCCCCCTTTAAGGCATTTAATGGATTATCACAGCTCAGTATCTTTGGAAATCTCCTATCTTCTTGTAGCATTTGTCCTTCTCATATTTTACTCATGTAAACTAGCTCAATTCCAACAATATGAAATGCTTTTTTTTCCCCCACTGGGAAAAAATCCTCTCAAATTTAGTGAACTTGCATTATTTAATGAAAATGACATCAAGATGAGAACAAAAATTAGCATAGCAAAATACTCAAACATCATTAGTTAAAGTGGATGGTTTGTAATGTATAAAATGTGTTTATTTGCAAATCCAAAGTTCAGATTTCCTCATACATTTTCATACCGATAGAGATAAAATGCTAAAGTCTTAAATCCTTCTATGCCATGCTGAGTTGCTAAGGGCTGTTGAGTTTTTGTTATTTCTCCTCTTGAGTTGGCTCTGATTAAGCCTGCTGAGTGAAAAATTTGTATTTGCCGACAGAAATAGGAATCACACCACGTGCATTTGCAGCCAGCAAATGCTCCGATACATCACTGAGATTTGCTCAACCCACCTTCAGAGGGCAAATCGAGCATGTTATTTTCTGTTTAGATCTGATGCTGAAGCCTATCAGTCCCAAGTGCTACCCAATCTCTGATTAAAGAAAGGCCTACAAAGCTGTGTGTGTTGTTGCACTGCCTCATTAGAGGCTTGGATGGAATGACCCAGGAATTTTTGTACAAGACAGTGAGTGAACTTCAAATAGAAAAGTGCATCCATCAAACCCAAGAGAGGCTTTTATGACATTTTTCCTACTTTGCCTTTAAAGTCCTTTAGAAATACCCTTTCCAGATACAGAGGAGAACCATCAGTAGAAACAAACAAGCCCCAAGTGCAGAAAAACCCACAGAATGACAATTCTTTTCCACTACCCTTGAGAGACCGTTGTACTCCTTAATACAACAGAAGATAGCTGGTATGCTTTATGAGAGCTGTATATTAAATACAATGAAAGTGCTTCTTGTTTGACAGACAGAATGTAAGAAGAAGATTTTTATATTGCAATATCCCCAAAGGAGGAAAAATAATGTTTCTGTGTACTTGTTTATAGAGAAACATTGCCTGTACCTAGAAAATTATATGAATAAGGGCGAACCACCTAACTTAACTCCAGCAGGCAGATTCTGGTCTTACAACATACCTGGATAAGCATGAAAAATTGGCACAAAGAAAGAGTAAATATGAATGTGCATATCTCAGCTACCTGGAGGCAAATCTACTCCTATTAATATATGTTTATTTCTAGATTAAATTAGAGGACATATATGTATAGTTCCATTGTTAAGCATGCTGTATTGGAAAAACAATAGGGAGTGGTTATTTGATTAAGAATGCAGGGGAGCCTAGAAAAATTTAATCACGTGTCTCCCACTTATGCATGTATAGGAATTAATTGATTGATTAATATAGGTGCCAAATTAAGAAAAATGTGACTCTGGGTGGAAAGACAACAAAGTCACACTCCGGGCATATCAATATTACCCTTCACCTTCTGAGATGGGCTTATTGTAACATTTTGACCTAATATCTAAGGGAATGGCCAAGTCTTCAAAGCTTACTTACTAACAGAGGTGAGAGCCAGTTAAATCTTGGGGAGAGGATTCCAACTACATAACAAAAGAATTCAGAGATACGGGTATAGATTAATACTATATCTATAAAATTTTCTTTGTGGTTAGATTTATATGGGTGAAACGGTGCATCATAGGGAAACAGTTTTTTGAACCAAGGTACCTCAAATGGACTAACTTACAGAAGGTGTCAAAAATATGAGACCCATGACTTTCATGGGAATGAAATTTGGGGAAATTGTGATTGCTTCAGTGCTACTGACTGCTGCTGGGCTGCTGGGTTGATTCTACAGTCACAGGATCTTCATTTTCAACATTCTGTGACAGTTTCCCAGTCATTCTCACAATCCCTTACTACTTCTCCCACCCAGCAGCAGCCACTATCAGAAGGGATGGAGAGGGTGGAGGAAGAGAGGAACAGAGAATAAGGAACCCGTGCACACTTTTCCTGGTCCAAGCCACCAACCTTCCCCATGTGCTCCCCTGGCCTGTATTGTCTCCCATGTGCCTTCCCCAATCATAGAGCACCTCTTTTGCACCACACAGCAACCTTCCTGACCCATGTCATCCCCTGCACACCTTCATGGCACCTCTTGCATTCCTGCCACATCCTCAACACACCCTTTCCAACACATATGGTACATCTTGCATACCCCATGTACCATTCCTGATCCTTACCCCTATGCATCCCTTCTCTCCCTTCCCCACCCTGCTGTAGCTACTTACCTGACTTCTGGCCTTGGACTTACAACTTCCTGCTGACTTCCTTACTGAATTTCTCCCTGCAAGCAAAATAAATAAGGAAGCTGGCAGGCAGGCAGGCAGAAAAGAAGGGAGGAAGGGAGTGAGGGAGGGACAGAGGGAGGGACGAAAGAAAGAAAGAGAAAGAAAGAAAGAAAGAAAGAAAGAAAGAAAGAAAGAAAGAAAGAAAGAAAGAAAGAAAGAAAGAAAGAAAGAAAGAAAGAAAGAAAGAAAGAAAGAAAAAGAAAGAAAGAAAGAAAGAAAGAAAGAAAGAAAGAAAGAAAGAAAGAAGAAAGAACATTTCTGATGCTCCATACTAGCTTTCCACAAGGAAACTCCATGGGGCTGTTGAGAGAAAGTAAGACGTTGTTCCCATTCCCACTGCTTTTTGCCCACCCATGGTCATTCTGTTGCTCCATTTAGGTAAGAAAATATCTCTGAAACAATGACCCTGTGGTTGTCTAAACATTAAAAAACACTTCTGCAAACAGTAAAAACAATCTGAAAAGAAGTAAGAGCACTAAAAGGTTCACCTTACCCTTTCCTGTAAATTTAGGCAGAGTTTGCTGCTTTTAAAACAACACACATACAACAGAGGCAGACTTTCATTTTGATGTCACAGCACTGTTTTCGTCATTCAGCTCCCTCTTCCACCCCTACTGTGCCCCTCGTAAGGCCATCATCACCTAGTCTCACAGTTCTAGTTCCATGAAATTTGCTTCTGGATGGAAGCCTGGAAGCCTGGTTGCTATGCCTCACAGTTTTTTCATGAAACAAGATACTGTATAAGTCAATGCATATTTATTTAAGAATAAATTGTACTGAAACCAATGAACCATCTTTCATTTTAAAACTCTGGCTTACATAAGGAATTAATTGTAAACCTCCTTACACTTAGCGAGCTAAAGTGAATTCCTTAATTCCTATTGAAATTAAGGACAAAATCAGAAGGTGATGAGAACGATGAGAAGATTAATAGTAGTCAAACTATTTACTAAGTCTGCACTCCTATTAATCTTCTCATCGTTTCCATCACCCATCTCCTCTCACAAATGACTGTATGACTGTAATTTTGTTGCTTGTATCCTTACGATTTACATTGACTGGTTCCTACTATGATTTGATTACTTATTTGTACCTGGACTATCATTAAGTGTTGTACCTTATTATTCTTGACGAACTTATCTTTTCTTTTATGTACACTGAGAGCATATGCACCAAGACAAATTCCTTGTGTGTCCAATCACACTTGGCCAATAAAAAATTCTATTCTATTCTATTCTAAGTAACTAATTCCATTGATGTGAATGGGATCTCAGCACACTAATTTTTATTGGACAGGGGATTCAGAAAAACAGGACTGTTTTATAACAGCTGTAGTATCTCTTCAGGAATCTTTCAGTTGTTTAATTGTTTCTTCAACCATGTCATCATATTAAGGAATCAAGTAAGAACAAGAACTACAAGACTCCTTTGCCTTTGATTTGCGCAGTCGTCTGTTACTTTTGGATACAGATTTCATCTATACTTTTTGAGCAGGCTGGGAATTAATGAGACTGAAATCTGTCAGAAAGTGAAGCAATTAGGTAGAATATGCTCCTGGAGGTAGCAAACATACTGTCAGTGTCTCTTTCTCCCACCAGTTTCTTCCCTGCAGGTTCTGGGAAAAGGCCAGGGATGGGCTAATAACAATGAGAAGAATTTCCCTGAAGATGTAGAGTGATGTTATACTTGGTTGTCATATTTATTTGATCAAATGAATGCTCTTGCAACCAGCCTCATTCTGAAGTGAATAATGCCTTAATAGATAGTGAGGCAGTAGTTGTGATAAAGAGTCATTTAAAGTTTCAAAGCGTTGGACGACAGTTGTTGAGTAAGAGTCTGATGACTGAAGCCATTTGCAAAAATAATCCTTTTTGTGCCTTGCAAAACTGAATAATATTGCGAAGAGCATATTTGTGGTATATACAGATCATTAAAGACAGCATGAATAGACTGCTGTCATGCTCAGTGTTTCTGCTTGTAAAATACATCAGCAAAATATTTATAACAAGAAACACAAGAAAACTACATTTTTCTTCCAGGGAGTAAAAAAAAAAAAATCTAAGAAACCAAATTGTAAAAGGAATGTTTGATGCAAAGTTAGCAGTGAACTGGAACATTTTTATAATGAACTAGTGTCTAATAAAAATAAGAAAATTCTTTTGAAATATTACCAAAAATATAAAACTGTGACATATTTAGATGTTGATGTAACATATCTGCTGACACCATGCTGGCCACTAGGAAGAGCTGTTAGAATCTAGAATTTCTTACCCTTGATTTAAACAATATTCTACCTTAAGAAAATTTAACACTTTCACACAACCTCTGGCCTTAACCCCTTACATGCTGTAATTTTGTGCCTCATTATGAATATCTTCAAAGCATTTTTCTAGACTTGAGTGGATCGGGAAGAGGGAAGAAAGAAGGGCCCCTTAGATATTCCACCAGAAAGTGAGAAGAGACTTCCAAATAAAGGTGAATTCCCGCCCCCCCCCCCCTTTGCAGCACCTCCAGAATTATTCAAAATGGGATTTTTCCTAATTCTCTCCCCTCCATCAAATCTTACAAATTTTTAGAGCAAGACATAAATTAACCCTCAGGGGAAGATGATAACCTATCAACTAACTAGGTGTTGAGACTGAACATTAAAAGGCCCTGAGGAAACTATTCAAGAAAAAAGTATATATTTATTTTTTTAAAGATTCTACCATGTCTCAAAAGCAGTCATTTTTGCTATGCTAAGCAAAGATCTTAATCAGCTATTTCAGCAGGAAATAGGTATAGAAACTATTAAAGCACATTGCAGAAAGTTTGGCACATTTTTGATATTTTAACCTTGTATATGTAACTTCAGCTTAACTTTGTACATACATATATGTCACATACTGTATATATTATATATTATATATATTATAATTATATATAATTATA
>QLTV01012184.1:3950816-3973805 GCA_003457575.1 Thermophis baileyi | reverse complement strand
GCATATAAATCTTATAAAATAAACAAATAAAATACATACATATATATTCCTTATATATATATATATATATTATATACTATATATATTATATATATATGTCATATACTACACACACACACACACACACAGTGTATATATACACAAATGCACAAATGCAAATAAACATATATACGCATTAACATATACAGATAAGAGAAGAATGTATGTCCAGGAAAACTTGTCAAGAGGAACAAAAGGGATTGGCAATTTCTTTCTTAGAACAGAAGCAGTTAGATGGTTACTTTCCTTAGATATTGAACTGTAACATCTATCCTATTGCAATTCTACAGCACCATATTAGGAGCCGAGGTGGCGCAGTGGTTAGAGTGCAGCACTGCAGGCTACTTCAGCTGACTGCTAGCTGCAGTTCGGCGGTTCAAATCTCACCGGCTCAAGGTTGACTCAGCCTTCCATCCTTCCGAAGTGGGTAAAATGAGGACCCAGATTGTTGGGGGCAATATGCTGACTCTGTGAACCGCTTAGAGAGGGCTGTAAAGCACTATGAAGCGGTATATAAGTCTAAGTGCTATTGCTATTGCTATATTATGGCTATTTTTATCATGGTTTTACCCTAATTTAATATTTTATCTTGTCCATTGTATTGTCCACGTACTTTAAATACATGTATATTCTGATGTTTTATTTAAAGTTACATTTGTTTTTCTACATATCATGTGTTTTATTAGTGCTGTATATCGGTGATTTCAGGACCTCTGTAGAATGCCATACCAGGGATGGGTTTTAACTTACCGCGCTGCCAGTTCACTTCCTCCCATACCACGTGGGCACACATCATGGGCACGTGCACTTTGCACGTGCACGCATGCACAGTGCTGAAAAATAAAAAAGCCAAAAAAAGCCAAAAACAAGATGGCGACGCATGCGCAGTGCCGGAAACTTGGCTTCTGCGCATGCGCAGAAGGAAAAAAAAATTAAAAAATTCCCCCCCAATTTTTTTTTTTCAAAAAAAAATATTCCAAAAAAAAGATGGCGGTGCCCATGGACCGGCACCAACCGAACCGGATCCGTGATGTCACTGTGACATCACCAGCGGGTCGCTACCGGTTTGGGCGAACCGGTAGGAACCCACCTCTGTGCCATACTGTAAATAAAATAAATAAATAAATAACAGAAAGGTGGGAGAGCAAAGCAGCAGGAGAATTCTCGAATGCAGGAGAATGTGGTAGCCTACAGTCCAAACTGTATATTAGGCACACTAATGAGAAAGCAACTCAGGACAGATAAGTTCCCCCCCCCCAAAAAAAAATCAGTTTGAATTCATAAGCACAAGTCAGAAGCAATTTAGCTGAAAATTGTAGATGCACCAAAATAATTCAGAAATGCAGGTAGAACTCCGTGTTTTTAGCTTGTTTTAGAATGGAATTTGATTTTTGCGGCCCATTCGTTCTGCCATAAGTCCCAATAACCTCAAATAAGTATGTGTGAGTCATCAGTTGCATATAATATTATCATTGATTTTTTTAAATGAAACATTTAATTAGGAAAGGCTTATTTAATTTGGAATGTAGCGGTGAAGGTGCTAGCCTAGCATCCAGGAGATTATGAGTTCTAGTCCTACCGTAAGTGTGAAAATCTAGCTGCATGATTTGGGCCTCTCTCTCAGCTCACCTCACCTCACCTCACAGGGTTGTTGTGAGGAAAGTAGGAGGAGGAAGGAGTATTTGTATGCTCACAGCCTTGAGTTGTATATAAAAAAAGGTGGGGTAAAAAAAAATATTTAAAAAAACTATTTAGAGAAAGCCCTATTGCTACCTGTAACTTGGGAATTGCAGAACTATTTGTGTTTATTTTTCAGATGCTCATTAAATAAAGTGAAACCAAGATTATGACAAATTTTGTGTTGCCCTTCAGAGATACATCATCTACAGCTTGAGGCCAAGAAATGTGTAGTTTCTATAATTAGTGTGGGAAATTGAATAATTGAGCTGTGGTTTATGAGGGTTCTTACACTAAGAAGAGAAGTTCCAAGTCAAGTGGGGTAACTTGATTTATTTCTTAGCACACAATTAACTACTTCCATTTAGCATAAATTCAATGTTTGCATATTTATTTTGTACTTTTTTCTTGCGCCAGCAAAACCACATTTTCTGCTTTTATTTTTTGAATGAAGATGTGCCCACATGGTACTTAACATGATTTCTGGCAGGCATTATGCTGTAATGTGGTTTTCCGATAGACAGGAACAAAAAAATAAATAGCTTTCTCTAATAACCGGGTTTGCATTTTAGTGAAACCTCCAACTATTAGAAAGTTAGCAGTTTAATTCATTTCCTCTAAACAATAAGCCCTGCTTATGCTGTAGGAATGGTATAGTTACAATAAAACTGTTAACAGGTCTAAACTTACTTACTATAAAATGCTTTAAAAACCCCATTAAACTCAATGGCAGCAGATTCCAACAAAATGTATTTACAATGACTATTTTTAAAATTCTATCTCTGTCAAACTGAGTTTAAATGTTTCTGAACATTTTTATTGCAAATGAAACAATGCATATAATTTCCAGTAACTTGTCCCCTAAAATGAGCTAACATTTATCAGTATTTCTCTATGCTGACTGAAAAACCCATATCAACAGGGATCAATAGAGGTTATACACAGGTGTTCTAAAACAGGACATACTGTTCAGTCCTTGTGCATTCCAGATAGTGCCAGTAACATTGATCAAAACCATTGTGTGCATAATTATATATTTTTATACTAGAAAAAAATAGGGCAAAGTACAGAATATTGACAGCTTACAATGGAAGACAACATCTGTACACCCTTTTAAAAAAATTATGAAGGAGACAGTCTTTTTTTTCCTCAAAGAGTTAGTCTTTACTCCGGCCAACTTGAACTAAAACTCTCGAAATGGAATATTCAAGCTAATCAAAATCTTCATAACCTCCTTTCTATATATTTTAATCAAAATTAATCAAGGGACTTTGTGATTGCATGTCCTAATCTTGTATTCTAGTCTGTGAAAACTCTCATTAGAATCAATGAAAGAACAATTTCATAAAGAGAAAAGCTATGTGATTAAATAAAGTGTGTTTTCTGCTGAACTTCAAATGTAAAAATATCCCACCTATTTTTTATATTATCCTTCTTGTGTATGGTAAGTTAGTGTCTTTAAAAAAACTAAAAAATTGCTCAGAAAATTCATACTTTCATAATTTTGCAATTTAGATTTGTAATGGCATAAATCATGCTAATTACCTTTTAGTATTAGGCAGTGTCAATAGCAATTCCTATTTTAATCATTTTAAAAGAATATATTGTCTCATGATATAGCACTACCTTATATAGTTCAAATCAAGCCGATCATTATCAAGAAGTAAAATAAGAAAAATCTTTTATTTAATTATTGACTGCATACTCTTAAGTTAAATTAAGGTATATTTCATGCTATGCTGAAAAGGGAAGAGAAATTCCATAAGATTATAAACAGATTGTTCTAAATGTACTTGTACCTATTTTTAAGTGTCTCATGCATCATCTTACAAAGAAGCAAGAACATCTGCAATTGTAGACATCATGTGATTTGCTCTCTTGTTATGAAAAAAGCCATGACAATGCACATCCCATTGAGATAAATACTAAATAACCCATTTATTTTGAGGGCTAAACAGCAATTCTATGTGAATAAGAGGCAGTGTTCAGTTGGCATTATATTCATAAACTTCCCCTATGTAGATTTTTATATCAGCAATATTCCTACAACAACTGTCTGGCTTTTACAAATAGATGCTTTCTGGTAACTATTTTCTTACAAAATAAATCAATATGCTTTCATTATTCACCATTCCATCTCTATCTTCACTGAAGTGTTGTTCAAGTCTCTCTCTTTCTCTTTTTCTCTTGCACACACACATACAAAATCTCTCTCTTACACAGACAGACACTCACACACTGAAAGCAAAGAATGAGAATGAAGCAGGAAGGGAAATTATACTGCCTAGCTACAAGCTGCAGAGGGAAATTAATATTCAAAAGGTTAAGGTGTCTGTGAAATGTATGTAATGAGTAACACTCATAGTTTGTTACTATAGGTTCATTGCCTCTAATGTTGAGGACGGCACATGGATAATTTACGATTCCCATTGTCCCCTCTGCAGGGATTAATTCTGAATTATTTATGTACCTATATATGCAGAGAACTGAAACATTTTAGTTAAAGTCAGCTACTCACTCATAGTCTTGAAATTATGCAGCCCTTGTTGCTAAAAATGATGTTAGCCTCTCGTGATTTAAGTCATAACATTTTATTTTCAGTCCCACTGAGAGAGAAAGCATACAGAGGGTAGAAAAGATATATTTTCCTCAAGAAATCTCTGAATGCATTTTTTAAAGATGTAAAGAGATAATGGCAATTTTGTGGAGTCAAATTATCATTGTACCATGCATGTAAATAAAACTTTATTTTATTCATGAATTTACTGTGAGCTTGGATTTTTTTTCCTCCCTCAAATGGCTATCTTTAAATAAAATACTGTGCACTTCAATAAAAAGCATTCTGTTTAACTGGATTTAATTTTAATAACTAGAAATTTATTTTAAGCAATTGCTCTGAATGGTTAAGCAAATTGGTATATTTTGATACCAATGAATACCTTATATATTGTATCTTTTTTTTTTTAACCAATGATCCTTCATTCATTGTGTTAGCTGTAATACCTTTAGAAAAGTAAACATTCTTTGATCCTGGGGAAAATACAGGATTGAACACATCTTATTAAAATATCATGATAATGTTAGGTTAAGGAGTGTTAGTGGAATTGATTAGAAGATCATTATAAAGCTCTGCCTTGATTATATATAATGTATCCTGTAGAAGAGATGAAATTGAACATATTGAATGGGTTTTAACAATTCTTCCTTTTTTTTTTTCTCAGCAAAATTTTTCTTCATGACTGGAACTGCAAGCAGGTTGAGACCTAGCCTAATTCCTATAATGAGGCAAGAAAAAAAAAGTCCCCACAGTGAGAATGAGGCTAATTAACACAAGGGAGAAAAGAACTAAAGCCTTCAGTAGACCGACCCCAAGCCTTTGGGGTTTCAGACAAACTGGCCTGTTCTCTTTTCAAGAATTATACCTCTAATAATTATGATGTAGTGCAGGCAGACAGCTCTGCCCACGATGGGGGCATTTAGTATACAGCAGATAGAGATTTAGAAGTGTCTGAAGTGTAAAAGAAAAAAAATGTACAAAAGATCAATCCTCTCTCTCTTTTTTTTCCATCCCTCCTCTCTATACAACTCAACAATTGCTAATAAATTAGAAGGAGGGGCATATTGATATACTGCTTGACTGTAACACAAAGAAGTGTAGTTAGCAAAAAGCTACAGTGGGGAATGAACAGTATTTTAACTCGGCAGTTTAACCTCCGAGACTGTCAGCTGTGACCTTTTACCAACCCCAATGAGAGCCTGATTTCTCACTTTGGCTACTCACTGTTGGATGAGTGAATGTAGAATTTGACAGCACGAGGTTTTACATGAAAAGGGAAGGTACTTAAAAAGCATGTTTTGTGATGATAGGCTACATTTATTCACTGTTCATTACGCTTGGTGCCGTAGCAACTTGGGTGGATTGATTGGGTGTGAGCAGCTTGTCTTCCCTGGAAGTGAAGAGGCATTATTGACCTGCTTGGGAGCTGCCGTGACCTCTAGATGACCCGCCTTTCACCTGAAATTGACCTTGAAAGAAACCTAGGCTTCACCCCATTGTGAATAAATAGTCTTAGAAGCATGTGGATTATTGGAATTGACATATTGCACATTTTGTCTCCCCTCCCCCCCATCTTTATAGAGAACTACAAGCATGGAAGTGGTTTAGAAGAAAGGATATTTACACACACACCCTCCCAAATTCCAACTGTGCAGCTGTACTGCTTGGGATTGGGTCAGATTTATGGATGGAGGGCCACCGGACATTCTACTGCGTGATGGTAAATTTTGCTATTCATCATTATTGATTAGAGCTTACTCTATATGACAAAGCCCAAAGCACACTATGACAATTGCTATTTCAGTTGTTATCGGCCATAATGGGTAGGAGGGATGATTTAAAAGGGCAAAAGAACTATCTGTATTCTGTAATTATACATGAATAATCCATGAATTCTCCACCACTGTGCTCATAATCAGACCCTAACAGCCAAGGCCAAGATATTTATTGTTGTTTCTGCCTTTAGCAGCTATAGCTGAAGAGACCCTTGTGTAAGGCACAAACTGTCACAGTTACAATTCTACAACTTTATTTTTCTAGTTCAAATGAACTTCTTTAGATAAAATTCTAGCCAAGGCTAGGTTAATAATCGTTATTGAAGCAGTGAAGTTTGTCAATGGTTAATTTTTAGATGGACTGTCTTTAAAGCCTGGTGACATCTGCCGCTTTGACCCTTTTCCTTTGCATATCAGTGTTACAAAAAGGTGAAGGAAGACCTTTCCAAAAGAACCATTGTTGTAATGTGTGTATTCAGTTGCTGATGTTATCAGAATCACTAACCGACAGAATCACCCAGACCCCAGATACTTAAAAAAATCAATGTTCATTGTCCACAGAATCTAGAGTCAGAAGTAGTCATATCTTCGCTTGAACAAGAAATTGCGGGAGTAGCCATACAGTCAGTCATGCAATGAATTTGGTGACTACATTTTAAAAACATTCCTTTGTCCCTCCTTTTTCATTTGTTGCTAATGTTAGCTAGCAAGGAAGACAACAGGGAGAAAAAAATCATACTCAGTTGTGCTATAGCATCCTCACAGGAGGAACCTACTAATCTGATTTTTTGCCCAGCTTGTGACCCGCTTACACCTGTGATTGTACGGAGTGCCACAGTGCCCCAACTTAAGTGAAGCATGTTATCTGTTACATTTCATCTATCTCCTATGTCTTTACATTGATGAATAACTACAAGGGTCCTCAGCAGGTTTCAGGACCTGCAAATTACAATCATTGTAAATTAGAATTATATTGTGTGTGTGTGTTTTCCCTTTTGATTCTTTGCAGTTGTAGAGGTTGGAGGTGGGACTCAAATATCTTTTCCTTCTCTTCAGCTATGGTTAGCATAGTACTTGGGGCTTAAACATTCCGTTATGAGGGTCTTAAATCTTTAAAAAGTATCTATCAGTGAATGAATGCTGTGCAATTTTATTCCAACTGTGTTGGGTAAATGATTTTTTCAAATATTATACCCTTCTCTCTGCTGACATTTATCTGTATGTCAAGTAAACACAAAGTGGGAATGTGCTTTCTTGAACAGCTACATCTTTACAGAAGGGGCAAAAGGGATTTGTAATTGGTATGACATTAGAAACCTATGTAGTAGCTCAGTCAGCTCCATCTCATCTTTGTTTCTACCTTTTTATGAAGAAAAAGGCAGTTTTGCCCAGAGGAAAAAAATAAAAGGGATTCGTCGTTAAAAGGTACATTAACACAAAAAAAGAGAAGGGGCATAAGAACAGTTATATTGAAATATGTGGAGAAAGGTTGTTTGAGTAGTAAATGATCAGTTAGTTTTAAGGTGTATTAAAAAGGTTTAATCTTACTGATCATGAGTTAAACTGAATGTTTTAATCAGTTAGTGATGCCAGAAATAATTATGCCAGAGTGCTTTGTCTGGAGAATGTGTATATAAAGCATATAAATCCTTCTGCTCCCCAGAGATATCACTGAATAACAGACAACAAAAAGAAAAAAGTGATATCAAACTCATATAAATTAAAATTGCAAATGGTGTAAGAAATATAATAAATAACATGACCCTTTTACTCTGAGTACACTAATGGGGAAGAGTGTCCAATACAAATACGTTCATTAATCTCCTATATCCTCTTTCTCAACTTTTTCAGGAAACTTTCTTTACATTTCTTTTCTATAGTTCAGTTGAAGGTCATCTTACACATTTAGAAAGCAGGGTTGACTACTCAATTTAAAAAAATCTGGTTTAAAAAAATTAAGTATTATTTTCTATGTGTGTGACTGTTTATGTCTGTATATGCATGAATATATGTGTGTGCATGTGTATATATTTCTATATACACACACACAAATACACATAGTTTGGGATGAGGCTCTCTTTCTATATGTATATGTGTATGTGTGTGTGAATTAATGCCCAGTCTGAGAATAAAGTAAAAAATGATAAAATACATCATTGAATTCAGCCTGTTTCTTCTCCATAAACAGCTGTAAAATTTCATTTGTACAGGAACTCGTTCATTCAGTGACAAATTTTGAATTGCATTTGCATACATTTTTGGTAATTACAGGTGATGGGATGCAAATTAGAACTGGATGAAAGCAGTGTAGGTGAAATGATCTTTAATCCTTGCAGTTTTTGTAAAATGAATTTGCAGCTAAATTATTTGTATTTCCCCCCCCCCCCTAGAAAATGGTAGTGAATTGTGCTTTGCTTGTCGCTCTGTTTGGAAATATTTGAAAAGTACAAACTAAGATTACAATTATCATCTAGGAACTATACATTTTTTTTACTTATTTTAAGTTGTGCTATACTTATTTGTTTTGATTTAGTGTTCTATTTCCTTTGGAAGAAAGTGCCAGTGTCATCTTGGAATATACAATGACAACATTATAATCATAATTTATAATGATAACACAGCCCATATATACTGGAACTCTGCAATACCTCAGAAATAATTTGGAAAAGATGTTTTGGAGCAAATGTAGCAGCTCTCTGTAACTCTAAAGAAACTATGTTTTTTCCTAGAATCACAAGCTGCCTCTACATCTGCCATATGATCCCTTGAAGTGATTTAAGTGTTTTAAAAGTTGCAGTCAGTTGCCACATTCATACTCCCATATTCTCCCAAGTACTTCCTTGAAAGAGAATCTAAAACCATGTTAATCCTCCTGAAACTTATTCAAAACATCTAGAAGACAGTTCAGCAAAGAGATGTGGAATATTAAAAAACCAGTGTAAGTTTCATAACTTCACTGCATGGGAATCTTCCTAATGATTTCTACAGAGGAATTAAAGAAATATATGTATATGCATGTGTGCATATACAGAAACACCCATGTGCAAGGAAGGACCCATTAAAGTCATTTGAGCATATATTTACTTATCTATATCATAACGTGCACTGTATATGTCAAGCTAACAATAAAAATATGGACACTCATATATATGGGTCAAGAAGGTAAAGACCCCAAAAATATGAAGTTCTAAGGGAAGTTAGAGGCACTATATTTGGCTATGTTAGTAACAATAAGATTTTAAAAAATAGGTTTTTCTGTGAGTTGTGTTGAGTGGAACCAGCAGAACATTAGAAAGTAAGGCTTGGAAGAAACATTGGAGATGATTTAGTCTAACCCAGTGGTTCCCGATGTGGGGCCCATGCCCCACAGGGGGGCAATTTGATTTTTAATGGGGGCAATTGGAACCTGGTTTAAACCAAGTTAATGGCCTTTTAGGCTTCCTCCACGTGAGTAGGAGTTCACTTTTTGAATAGTAAGAATTATATGTCACGGGGGGGGGATCAGGATTTTAGAGATGCTTAGGTGGGGCATGGCCAAAAAAAGGTTGGGAACCACTGGTCTAACCCTTTTTTCAATTCAGAAATCTATTTTTACAGCATCTTCATCCAACCTCTGTTTAAACAGTTCCTGTGAAGGAGAGTTTCTACCTCCTGAGGTAGTTTGTTCCATTGTGGAACAGCTTTTACCATAAGGACAATTTGTGACCAAATTAAAAATATCCAGCTACTTTAAACTAATTCATATCTCTGAGATTAAGAAAATTATATCCAAGAGTGCTGAAACATTTAAAGCCTGAAATCTTATTTTGAAGAATGTATCAGGTACCAGGATCCTAGATATTAGTAGATATTATTATCCATGTTTTAAAATTGACCAGATGTGAAGATTTAAGTAACTAAATAACCCAAATCCTAGTATAAATTACGAAGTGATAATTTGTGAGTATTTAGAAAGTTATTTATTGATGGGGCAAACATATAGTTATCAGGAAAAAAAAAATCATGCTACCTCTTCTTTATCGTATATTTTCATCCTGCATTTGTTTAGTAGATAATAGAAACCTCACTGGGTTTCACCAGGTGTGAAAGGAGCCAAGGTGGCGCAGTGGTTAGAGTGCAGCACTGCAGGCTACTTCAAGCTGACTGCTAGCTGCAGTTCGGCGGTTCAAATCTCACCGGCTCAAGGTTGACTCAGCCTTCCATCTTTCCGAGGTGGGTAAAATGAGGACCCAGATTGTTGGGGGCAATATGCTAACTCTGTAAACTGCTTAGAGAGGGCTGTAAAGCACTGTAAAGCGGTATATAAGTCTAAGTGCTAGTGCTATTGGGTTCTTGATTTCAATAAAGCATTTGATAACATTTCCCCAATATCCTTTTAGACAACAAAATCAAATGTAAGTTGAATCGACTACTGTTCTGTGGGTCATAAAGTCTTCATTAATGACTTGAGGTCAGATTGAAGAGAGATGTCAGATGCCCACACTATTTGTCTTGAATTTGTCTTTATTAATAAACATGCAAGTAGTCCATAGTTACACAAATGACCAACATGATAACATAAAGATTCAAAAGAATCTTGACAGGCTAAAACAAAAGGAAAAACATATAAATTGTAACAATAATTCTACAGAATTGAATTTAAAGTATCAATTTAAAGTTGCCATTTTTAACTGGTAATCATTAGAATAAGTTGATTGCAGTGGTATAAAGTTGGTGTAAATAAATAATTTAACTCATTCTAATTTCTATCTTTTCCTAGGTCCAAATTTGGGGGGGGGGGAAGAATGTATATGTTTAAATAAAAATTTACTTCTTTTCTATATCTATAGCTATACATTTCCAAACCTATCTCAAAAATAAATTAAACTGGTTCACTTCATTTATCTTTCATTCACTATCTTCATGTGCTAGGCTTATTTATGTAACACTAAACTTATTATCTTAGCTTTATTATTTATCTGTTTCTATCTGTTCCTATTACTGTGATTTACTACCATAATTCTTATTTAATTCTATCTGTTGTGATAGAAATCTACAAATGAAAAATATGGTTTAACAAACATATAAAACATATTTCATTGCCAATTCTGATTTTAAAATACATGCACATGCATGCACATATATACAAAAATACCATCCTCCAAATGGTTAATTTGCAAATGGGATGTAATAGACCTATGGAAAAGGTTCCCTTCTTGTCTTTCAAAGCAGCGGCCAGTATCATAAGAATCTTGATGTATTCTAAAATTAAGGCTAAGAGTTTGTTAGATTGCACACTAGTAATATAAACCAAATCAAGGATTGCACTTTCTTTCAAAGACTTCTCAGTGAAAGGATGATATGTTTATGAACTTAGATGAAGCAAGTCCACCCCTTACTAAAAGCATTAGACCAGGGGTGTCAAACTCAAGGCCGGGGGCTGAATCCGGCCTGCAGGGTGCTTAGATCTGGCCCACGGGGCTGCCCTAGAAACAGCAAAGGAGTGGCTTGCAGTGTCTCTGCCAGCAAAAACAGAGCTTGGGAGGGCTGCGTATGGCCTTCCCAGGCTCTGTTTTCAGCTGCGACGGCCTCCTGTTGCCCTCTGCCAGTAAAAACGGAGCTCAGGGGGGCTGCATGCGGAGCTTGGGAGCCCGTTTTTGCTGGAAGACCAGTCGGGCCACCACAGACGCCCCTGACACAAGTGACATCAAACTGGCCACACCCACCCCAGCCACACCCATCCCTGCCCCCGAGGTCAAACACAACCCTGATGCAGCCCTCAATGAAATCGAGTTTGACACCCCTGCATTAGACAAAACACATTTCTGTTGAATTAACTGTACTGCCCAGTTTCAACTGTGAGATGGGCTGCATATAAATTGAATAAATATTTTTTTAAAAAATTAAAAATACTGCACCTAATTAACCTTTGTCTTTCTAGTAGCAAGGCTGCAAGACAGCACCTAGGCATAGCCAAGGAAAGGATGAATCTAATTATAATTGTCAATAGAGTAATGGAGTTCTTTCTGGGATTCTTATGCATCTTGTGTATCTACTCTTCCTTTTCCTGTTCACCCTAGTGAAGCTAAGAAGCATAATTTGTAAACCATGTTTCAAATGGGCTTTATTTTTTTTTCCTTACATCATTCCATCAGCAGTCAGAGTCGGTTTCCACTTTCTTTGTTAATTGCTTTCTGGATTTATTGACCAAGAAGAAAGATGCACCATCTCTTTCCTCAATAAGAGGATATTTTGTCACATTAATTTCTGCGCTTTTTGGAGGCTGCAGAGCAGTGGTGGGTTTCAATTTTTTTTACTGCCGGTTCTGTGGGCGTGGCTTGGTGGGTGTGGCAGGGGAAGGATACTGTAAAATCTCCATTCCCTCCCCACTCCAGGGGAAGGTTACTGCAAAATCCCCATTTCCTCCCAATCAGCTGGGACTCGGGAGGCAGAGAATAGATGGGGGCGGGGCCAGTGAGAGGTGGTATTTACCGGTTCTCCGAACTACTCAAAATATCCGCTACCGGTTCTCCAGAACTGGTCAGAACCTGCTGAAACCCACCTCTGCTGCAGAGGTTCCAAAAATAGTATTCTCTGAAGACACTTCAAGAACAAAGTCCTCCTGTACCCTGGAGCTGCCTCAAATGGGCCACAAGGGCCTGTCAATAGAAAGAAAATACCACGTAAAGTAAGCAGCACACAATAGATCCTGGGGATCCCACACCTGATTGAACTTCACTTTTTTAAAAGTAAATGAATATGTCAAAAAATATTTGTCTTTTGTTTGGATGAAAGATGACATGCCAGCAGAATAAGATTAGGTATTTTCTCAATTGTTGACATGCTGAGCCCAAAAGATCCACCATTGCTGGTCTAGCTTGAACATCATGGACCAAGCTGTTTGGAATCACAGGCACACTGATGCAAGTGACATTCCTCTGTAATTAATTCAAACATTACTTTAAATATAAAAATAGCCAAGTTTTCATATAATTATAATTATCAATGAATATCAATTAGAATAATAATATTGCATTTAATAATGTGATATATATATTTTAATAAAGAAATATGTTAATTATAAAATTATGACAATGTTCTTACCATCAATGTTTTATAAAATTTGCCAATTTTCAATTACTGTTGGAGTCATGAATCCTACATTTTGGGCGCATTTTGTAAATTACCCCTGTTTGTGGTTCCTTGATTCAAAATGTGTTGCCCTATGATGCACGATTTCACCCAGTTAAGGGTTACAGACATGAAAGTTTTAGTAGAACATAAGATCTTGCGGTAAAAAAATAGAAGTCTTATGAGATTTTCTTTAAAAAATTATTGATTGGACCAAGCCTCTGAAAAAGTTGCTAATTCTACTGGTACACCAAGAGAATTTGTGCTTTCACAATATAATGTAGTTTCACCAGGAAACCTGCTTTATCTCATGAATGCTTACAAAACCTATATATCAGGGAAAATACATTATAAAATAGAAAACTTGTTTGCAAAATGTATTCATTTCAGAAGACCAAACAAAATACTTGCATTTGTGACTGTGGATAACAGCTGCCGGTAGGAATTTTCATGTGAGATTTGTTAACAGAATTAGAAATGGTTTAGAATAAACTGGACATTCAGTGAACCTGAAATTTTCAGATTCGTTCATGTCCAGAACTACCATGTTACTACAGAAGCATGCAGAGGATAAATTATTATTTAAGGATTATTAAAGGGATCATTTTTGCCTAGGACAGCATTGAGACTATTTTTAAAATTTTGATCAATGATCTTTGCCAAGTAGTCAGCTGTATAATCACATCCTATTGATCTTCATATTTTTCATCTTTGTCATTTTTATCTTTTCATTTTATTTCTTCCTTCTGTATTACTACTCTTGAACTAATGTATTTATTTATTTATTCAACAGACTTCTAACCCAAAGCAATCAAAGTTACTGTCAGCAATTTAATAGTACATTAAAAAAAAAGAATAAAAACATTCATGGTCAGATTAAAACCAATCATAATAACTGTAACTACATAAAAAAAATCCAACACAAAACCAACTTTTAAAAAGATATAAAGATAAAGGAAGAAAAATACAGAGATGAACCAAAAAAAATATATCCCCAGATGACTTTTAATTTAAGATGAAGGGTGACATGGGTACAATGCAGCATTGCAAAAAGCTGATGATAGAATGTCTTCAGTAAAATGTCTTCATGATAATTTTTTTATCAATCATGGTGGACCTCATAGGCAACTTTCATAAGAGTTCCATCTTACTTATTTATTTTCCACATTTTCTATCTGCCTGTTAAGATCATGCCTATAAAATCATTCTGTGTAAGCTCCATCTTCTACAGATGCTACAACTGAAAAGACTGTAGTGCCTCATTTAGGAAATACTTTATCCAGGCAATTTGCTTGGCACTTACATATTTCAATGCCTGATATAGATATGTTTAATTTTCTAGGTATTTTAAGATGTCATTTGAATTAGATTTTAAAACATGTATGCTATTATTATTGCTCTTATATTTAATCCCTATGTTAACACATCCCAAAGCAGGGTATATAAAAAGAAAAAAAATGCTACACACAAAGAGAGAGAGAGAGAGAGAGAGAGAGAGAGAAACACTTCCATATATGTATGCATAAGATATATGTTTTAAATTTAATGTTTTTAATATATAAGTCCATAACTTGGATGTCATGAATGTTTTGTCATTCTATGTGCTTATTTGAGATGTTTTGACTTTGGAATGCATTGTTTAATTTTATATCATTTATGCCATTCTAGATACTTTTATGTTGCTTCCCTCTTAATTCACTGCTCATGATTAGGGCAGTTCATATATACACACATGCACACAGAGTCGCACAATATAAAATGGGGAAGAAACAAAACACAAAAACCAAAAGTGAAATAGATAACATTCATACAGGGAAGACATGAGTGAAGATAATTCTTCGACAGGTGGCTAAAGTTCCTCTACTGCAAGGGTGTCAAACTCAACAATGACACATTGTCATCACATGATATATTGCAACTTTCCCCCCCTTTGCTAAACTGGGGAGGGTGTGGCCAAGGCGTGGCCACTGCATGACACATCCGGCCCATGGGCCGCGAGTTTGACACTCCTACCCTACTGTATATACAGACCAAGGGTGAAATGCTACCAGTTCGGCCCGGTCCGGGCGTACCGGTAGCAGCGGCTGCTGGTGGTTCGGAGAACCAGTAGCGGTGACAGCGCGAGGCTCCGCCCACCCGCCCGGACATCGCCATTTTCTTGTTTTTAACCCTCTGTGCATGCGCAAAGCGTTCTGCGCATGCGCAGAGGGTGAAAAAGTGCATGCAAATCGCACGCTTCCGAACCGGCAGGGAAGGTAAGTAGATTTCACCGCTGATACAGATCGTCCTTGACTTATGACCACAATTGAGCCCAACATTTCTGTTGCTAAGTGAGAGAGTTGTTGAGTTTTGTCCATTTTACAACCTTTCTTATTACAGTTACTAAGTGAAACACTGCAGTTATTAAGTTAGTAACATGGTTAAGTAAATCTGACTTGCCCATTGACTTTCTTATCAGAAGGTCACAAAAGATGATCACATGACCCTAGGACGCTGCAACCATCATAAATACATGCCAGTTGCCTGATGGCCAAATGTTGATCATGTGACCATGGGGATGCTGCAATAGTCATAAATATTGAAAATGGTCATAAGTCACTTTTTTTTTAGTGCTGTTCTAACATTGAATGATGACTAAATAAATTATTATAAATCAAGGACTTGTGTTTTATTCTTTCCTTGTTATTTTCTTGTTGTTTATGCTGATACGATTTTATTTTCCCTTTGTCTCATTGTTATTACATAATTCATTTTATATCGGATATTGGTCACCTTGGATATTGCTTCTTAGAGGCATTATATATTTTGGGGGCAAACCACATTTATGTGCGATACACAGTAAAATGTGCATAGCTAATTTTGGTGGTGCATATGGTTTTAAACCTCAATAAAGGAAGGCTCCAGCTACCTTTTAAGATCTTTGCACATATTATATGAATATTTAGAAGACACATAGAAGTGTGGGGACATTGGAAGGCCTCCCCTGAAGAGCATATATACAACTGTGTTTGTGTCTGTGTGTGTTTAAATTTAGACCATATTCATAGTCTAAAAGGTTTTCAAGGCAACTTGTGACTTCTCTTTTTAAAATCAACTAACAATTGCAAAAATAATAGAAGAATACAATAATACCATAATATATCTGGTATCAAGTTTATGACTGTGTAGATATGTTGAAATCCATTCATTGTTTGAATCTAAGAAATATAATAACAACAAATGGGGTCTTTGTTATACTTTTTCTTTAATAAGTTATGCATGAGTCATGAGTAATCTATTTTAATACATCACCTGATTATTCAAGTCTCTTCTAATATTGTAGATTTGCCAATCCCATATGCAAAATCCCATGTCAGCTACTTGCAGCCAAAGCAATATCTGTTACCAAGGAGACGGGACTCTTTCTTTTCTCTGGGAACTTCTCTAAGGAATGAGATTCTTACAGAAGGAATGAAGTAGATCTTTCCTTTTATTATATGAATCATAGCATGTAAATATAACATTGGGTCACTGTGGGATTTGGATGGAGAAAGACAGAGTACTATATTTATTTATTTCTGTGGCATGGGGTATTATGAGTAAGAATGTATGTAATTAAAGACAAACAAGCCTATTTATAACTTGTGACCTTTTTATAAGTTTTGCTCTGAAATTGATTTGAACATATAAAATCTTGGAGCTCCCTGAATTCGCTGCAATGCTACCTCTGAAGTTCATCCTGCACCTCACGGCAAGCTTCTCTTGTGTATTGCTTTCTTATCTTTAAAGTCATTCAAGAGCCATCTTTATGTCAAGATTCTACAATGAAGTATAAAGACAGGTGTTTGTTCTGTGGCTGAGCCACAGCTGTGCAACTACTTTTCCTCAGAGATGTGCCAGGATTCAGCAGAAACATTCTCTGGAAAATATTTTAGTATCTGGCTTATTTCCCGATGGGGAAAATTTAATCCTGATATCCTAATCCATATTTTTGACTCTCATTTGGTCTTAACTGGATTGTTTGTGTAAAAGTTTCTATTTCATCCTTTCAGATGGCTTAGTCTAAAAATATGATCCACTGAATTCATTCCTTTATAAATGGCTATGCCATTTTTTATTCAGAACTTAAAACTGGTAAACATTATGAAAAAAATCACATCCAAAAATAATAAAGCATGGATAAGAAATCTCTAACTTGCAAGTCCACTTAGTCCAGATTCTGACCCTTGCCCCTCTAATCTCCTTATTCCTAATAGGAATGGCTTTGAATTGATATTCCCCAAGGATTCCCTTCCTTCCTTCCAACCCTGTGATCCTATCCTCCATATCTGGCTCCATGTGATCAATACTCTTCTAAGCATTAATGTTCACTGTTTTGCTTGTCCTGAGCTTTCCCAAATACAAATGGGATAAATACAAGGACAGGAAAATTGTCTCTCTACGTGGTGGTACTTGAAAACATTCCTTGCTGGAAACATCTTCAAATGCCAGCTATTGATTTTCAATAATACTTTACTTTTCTCTTTTGGAAAACATGGAAGCAAGGAAATTAATCTCTCAAGTCTTGTAAAGGTGTCCACAATGGAAAGTGCCCTCAAGTACCATCTCTTAATGCATCACCCTCCTCTACCTTTTCCAAAGTTTCTTGGTTCAGTACTGTTAAATGTTAATTCATTTAGGCAATATATAGTCTAAGTGCCTTTTTAAAAAATCAAACATACAAGTAAATTGAAATAATAAAATTCAACAAGAATCCAAAAGTTCCAAACCCAGTATAAAATCCTAAAACAAATGCCAATACTCGTGAAAGTTATTTAAAATGCTATCATATAATATATAATATTAAAAATAGGCAATCTTTGGTCACAAGAGACCGTTAGTTGGGGGAGAAGGGAAGAGACATGTAGGACTAATTATCATATTATGATATAATAAGCCCATATCATGAACATGGAGAGTACCAGGATTTTTATTTTGACGGGTGTGTGTGTGTGTGTGTGTGTGACTCTGTTATGTTTATTTGGGGTTCATTATTCAGTTTTTGCATGCTGTCTACCACCCCAAATTGTAGAAAAGTATGCCAACAGCATTTAGCAATTGTAGTGCCAAAAGTTGGCCTTGTGGTGGAAGGGCCACAAAAAAGTAGTTTAAAGGCAACATTTAGTTCACTGCTTGAAGATTACTTACCTCTGCTATGTATTCCTAGTCAAAAGCAAGTCTTCCTCAGCTTACAGGAATACAGAATTGCAGGTTTAATTGTGCCCATGCAAATGAGCAAAAAAAGCCAATGCCCATCATCAATCGAACCACTGATAATAAAATGGTGTCAAAATGATGGGCAGTTTTGTCTGTTTCTGCGTGTGTTGTTAATCATCTTTAGAATGTTCAATAATGCTGTCATACAAATTTTGTTAAAAGAAAATAAATAGAGTAACATGTTGATAACAGATGCTTAATCCTTTGAATAATGGGATTTATCAAGTGCTGGCATTTTCCTCCATAGAAACATCACACTAACATACAAAACAATTTTTATAAAGTAATTTGGTGGGGGATAACAAGCAGGGGTATTGTGTCTGAAAACAGAAGTAAGCAAAACAATCTAATCACCACTTGATTTTTCTTTCAAAGTATTAAATATATACTTTTTTCTTCTGTCTCAGCAGGATACCGTAAAAGTATATTATTTTTTTCCAGTTGATTTCCTCCTTTTGAAGTCATCACTTGATTGTTTGACAGCTTTATCAGAGCTGTCATAGAAATAGCAGACACTGATGTGCAATATATTGGACAGTGGGTGGGTGTTTTGGGAACGATGAATTAAGATCTAATTTTTATGTTAAAAGACTCTAATGGGCAATTTTATGCAACTGCATTCCTAGGTATTATGGGTAATATAGTGACAGTCAAGTTGGTACTGGTAGTAGAAGGCACATTAAAACACCAATAGATGGCAGCTAGAGTCTTTCATAGGGTTGTTTACTGAAACTAAAGTGTGGGAAAGAATTTATGATGTCTATATGAATGCTAATCATTAGGATAATGTAACAATAACAAAGCCATAGACATTGAATCAGACAAATATGAGTAAGTGTTCAATATAGCTTTGGAAATCATATTCCACTTTGAAAGATATTTTTATTTCATTTGCTTGGTTTATGCTTAAGTTGTCTTGTGTATTTCACAGTGTTCAGA
Organism: Thermophis baileyi; assembly: GCA_003457575.1. NCBI lineage: Eukaryota > Metazoa > Chordata > Lepidosauria > Squamata > Dipsadidae > Thermophis > Thermophis baileyi. Next base: position 3,954,473 of record QLTV01012184.1, on the reverse strand, counting down.
TATATACCTTCATAATATAGCTGCTGCTGCTAAGCTGTTTGGATCAGCTTGTTCTATGCATCACTAGAGGAAAACTGTCAGATATGTAGTCTACCAGAATACATGGCTGCCTCCTGTACCCTTCATCACTGCTAGCGACATTGCTATGGAAAGGACCATGTACCTCTGGTGACCTGAGTGTTGGTAATTTTACAACCTATATTTTTGAGTACCATTGAACATGGAGAACTGATTTTCTAAAAAAATAGCCACATTTATTCAAGCTGTGTTCTGGAAATATTACTTGTGTTGTGTCATCTAAATTTGTTGCTAGACATTTTTCAGGTACCATTAAAACTGTTGCTATTGACCTTTAAAGCACTAAATGATTTCAGATTAACCTAGCTAACAGAAAGTCATTTCTCATATGTTTCTGCATAATTATTAAAATCATCTTCTAAAACTGTTCTTCAGACAAAGTCATTTATTTATTTACTTATTTATTTATTTATACATTTATTTACCACATTTTTAGACCATCACAATCCCAAAGGATTCCCTGCCATTTACAAGATAAAGGTAAAGGTTTCCCCTGTCCAGTCGTTTCTGACTCTAGGGGCCAGTGCTTATCTCCGTTTCTTATCCGAGGGAGCCAGTGTTGTCCAAAGACATTTCCATGGTCATGTAGCCAGCATGACTATATGCCAAGGTGCACAGAATGCTGTTACCTTCCCACCGAAGTGGTACCTATTTATCTACTTGCATTTGCATGCTTTCAAACTGCCGGGCAGGAGCTGGGGCAAGTAACGGGAGCTCCCACTGTCATGTGGCAATCGAGTCATGAACCCAGGCTGTCAGCTTTCCAGCTCAGCAGAAACTACCGCACCCCCATTTACAAGATAAAATACACATAAAAACCCAATGTAAAATAAGAATACACAAACAAAAGTTCTATAAATCAAGGGGCTATTGAAACAACAGCTCTTGTCCTACTGTACTCTTGCATGTGCAATTCTGTTGTCCTGGGCAATCCTTCTTAACCACACTCATCCATTTACATTCCTTCAAGTCTCACATGGCCATGTTCACTTACAATGCCTTACCTGAAACCAGCTATACATCCACTGTTCAGGTCACTGCTCACATCCAATTATAGCTAAAAAGCTTAAGAAGTATTACAAAAAGGAGACATCAGCAACTGGTTAATAATTGGCAAAACTTATCAGATTCAAGAAGACCCAGCGAAAGGGGCAACATCAGAAAATGATAGAAAAATGACATGCTTGTCTACAATGTTTAAATTACTCACAGGCATAGTAATGGGCAACCTCCAAGATTATTTAAAGAAAATAACATCCTTCTAGTAGAAGAGAAACGAGATAAAAGAAAATGAAGAAATACAAAAGATTAAATTCTGATTCATGAAATTATTTCGGAGAATCAATTTGGAGGAATTGATTATAAAAAACTGTTTTATTCTTTACCACATAATTGTATCATCAAATGTTTGGAAACAGCCAGTGTCCATAAAAACATTACAATGTTTTAGAAAAAGTAATGAAGTAGTGGATTGCAGAATGGGTGGTTGGAAATGAAAAATATGAGCATGGCAACATTAGGAGGAGTATCTTCCAACGTGTCTCATTAACACCCTTGTTGTCACTATGATTCCACTTTCCGTGATTTTGAAAAAAACAAATCTTGGCTACCAAACAGCAGAAACAACAAATAAAATCTCACCTTCGTTTTACAGTATATGGAAGATCAGAAGATTTATGGAAAATCAGCAACTGAAATCCTGTCATTGACAAATACTTTAAGAATTTTTAACACAAATTTAGCAATGGAATTTGGTCTATAAAAATGACCTACAAAGGCAACAAATTGGGGTAAAATCACGAATAGCCATCAGGATAAAACTTACAAGTATCTGGGCATTTTACAGCTGGATAACATCAAGCATAGACAAACTAAAAATGCAATCAGTAAAGAATACACCCAAAGAGGGAGAAAATTACTGAAGACAAATTGAATAGTGAAAACACCATCAAAGCCATAAATATATGGCCCATACCAGTAGTGGGTTCTAAAACCCGTTGCTACTGGTTCGCGCGCATGCAAGCGCACACACGATGCTTCTGCGCATGCACAGAAGCATCCTGGATGGGTGGGCAGAGCCTCCTGCCACCGCCACCGCTACCGGTTCGCAGAACCAGGCCAAACCGGGAGCAACCCACCGCTGGCCCATACCTACACGGCTAGAATTAGTAACTGAACACAAGCTGAAGAGCATAGTTTGTACCAAAAAACAAGAAAACTAATGACCATGCATAACACCCCCATAGTGGTATTGATAGTTTATACCTGCCCCGGAGAGATGGATGCAGAAGTTTACACATTATCATGTGTCAGTAAAGAAAATTTGATGGGAACATTGGTTGAAAAACTAATTGAAAATGAGCAGGTTAAAATACTGTGGGATTTTCAAATACAGACTGATAAAGTCTTGACTCATTTCAGACCAGATTTAACTGTAGTTGGAAAGATGAAAGTATGGAAAATTGATGTGGCAATACCAGAAGATAGAAGACAAAGAATTGGAGAAGGTTGTTAAGTACCAAGATCTGAAAAATGAAATTGAAAGGTCATGGCATGAACTGGCTATGGTGGTCCTAGTGGTTATCAGCACACTGAGTGTCATACCAAAAAATCTTGGGCAGCATGTAAAAAATGTGCATTTGCAAAAGGCCACACTGGTTGGATCTGCACATATACCGTGCCGATACATTGCAACATCCTAGAAGAACTTGATGCATATGAAGGTCAACACCAATTGAAGAACTGGCAGCTGTGATTTCACAATTTCGTGTATATAATAATAATAGCAAAGATAGTACCAAAAATAATAGGCACCCAGCGTACAATTCTGAAACATCTGAAGCACCATTTGACCACCATTGGCATTAACAAAATAACCATCAGTTAATTGCAAAAGATGGCTTTACTTGGAACAACTTACATCGTGCAGCAATACCTTTAACACTATGAAACAACAACTTTTTTTTTTTTATTTATTTCATCAGGCATGCATTAGATAACAGGTATAAGTATAAACATAATTATGAATACATGAAATGGATACAAATAAAAGGGAACATTAGGACAGGGACGGTAGCACGCTGGTGCGCTTATGCACGCCCCTTAAAGACCTCTTAGGAATGGGGTGAGGTCGACAGTAGACAGTCTATGGGTAAAGTTTTGGGGGTTTGGAGAAGAAACCACAGAGTCTGGTAGTGCATTCCAGGCATAACAACTCCGTTACTGAAGTCGTATTTTCTGCAATCAAGTTTGGCGTGGTTTACCATAAGTTTGTATCTATTATGTGCTCGTGTATTGTTGCGGTTGAAGCTGAAGTATTCATTGACAGGACATTGTATCAGATAATTTTATGTACTACGCTTAGGTCGGACCGAAGACGGCGAAGTTCTAAGTTGTCTAAGCCTAAAATTTCAAGTCTGGTGGCATAAGGTATTCTGTTACGAGCAGACGAGTGGAGGACTCTTCTCATGAAATATCTCTGGACTCGTTCGATTGTATTAATGTCGGATATGTAGTGCAGGTTCCAGACAGATGAGCTGTATTCAAGAATTGGTATAGCAAAAGTTTTGTATGACTTAG
>QLTV01012184.1:3936190-3950439 GCA_003457575.1 Thermophis baileyi | reverse complement strand
TTCACCACTTGTTGCCTGTTTGACAGGAAGGCAGCTATCCATTTATGTAGGAGTCCAGAAATGCCATAAGATTTTAGTTTTAGAAGTAGTTTGTCATGTACCATTGAATCAAAGGCTTTACAGAAGTCTATATAAATTGCATCTATTGCTTTACCCTGGTCGAGTTTTGAAGTCCATATGTTTTTGCAGTGTAAGAGTTGCAGAGTGCAGGACAATTTTTTTATGAAGCCATCTTTTTTGTGAGAGAGTACGTTGTTGGTCTCTAAGTAGAGGGTAATGGATTTGTTTATGATTGATTCCATGACTTTGCATGTGACGCAACATAATGAGATTGGTCTGTAATTTTCAACTAGGCTGGGGTCACTCTTTTTGAAGATAGGGATGACCATGGCTAGTGACCATAAGTTAGGCAAGGAGCTGGTTCTGAAAGATATTTCATAAATTATGCTAAGAGGTTCTGCTATGGTGGTTGAGAGCTTTTTTAAGAAGTAGGCACATAATCCATCAGGGCCAATAGATAGAGATGGTTTTAGGTTGCGTAATGCCTTTTTAATGGCATCTTCTGTGAAATCTACATGTAGTAGATCATTGTGATTAGTTGTGTTACGATTTGGAAATTTGGGGCACGATCCATTGCTGTTTACAAAGACTGAACCGAAGAATGTGTTGAAGAGGTTGGCCTTAATGGTTTCATCATTACAGTCTTTCCCGTTTGGCCCTTTACTTCTATCAATAAAGTAGAATATTTGTAGGTCAGGGCTAAAATGAGCGGTCCTTGGTGCTTTCTGAGCTTGGTTGTTTTTTATTTTTTATTTTTGCAGATGTTTCATAACCAAACCAGGTAACATCATCACTGCATCAACATCAGAGAGCACCAAGGACCCTCACAACATCTGCCCAGGTCCTTGGGAAGAACTTAATCAGTGGACAAAAATGCCAAATCCAATCTGAACATCTGACTAAATATGCAACCAACAATAATAATAATAAAAGAGATGCTGAAAACAAAAGATGCTTCTCCATAGCAGACTAATGGCTGTGAAATCTTTTGTTAGGGAGGCAGCATATTCCTTTTAAAATTAATATAATCTTTAATACTTTTATTATTATTATTATTAACATAATACTTTTGGATTATGAAAAAAATGAAGAGTAGATAACAAATTTTATAAATAAATTAATGGAAAAACCCCTGATAGTTTTATTATTTTTAACAATATAATATTGGTTTTACTGTTGACTCATTCTTTATTCTCATTTTCTTTTCATTGCTCTCTGGTGACATACAAAACAAACTTGTCTTTCAGAATGAAAATGCAAGTTTTCTGTTGTTTTCAAGAATGATGAACTCTCAATAAATTACAATGTTGTAAGTTTGTGTGTGTGTGCTCGCACATCAGCGGTGGGTTGCTCCTGGTTCGGCCCGGTTCAGCGAACCGGTAGCGGCAGCAGCGGGAGGCTCCGCCCAACCACCCGAGATGCTTCTGCGCACTCACAGAAGCATCGCGCGCACGCACGCACGCACGCACAAGCGAACCAGTAGTGACGGGATTTACAATCCACTACTGTCACACATGTGTGTATATGTATATATCAAAGCATATTGTGTGTAAATATATACACACTGCACTTATGGGTGCTATTTGTCAGTACTGAAAGATACAATCCTGAAGCAGTACATTCATGTTTTCTTAGTGTTTTCTTGATCTGTCATTGCTTTTTCTAGAATATTCTTTGTCCTTTCCAGTCCAATCTATAGCCCTGGCACTTCCTAGTGGTCTCCCATCTAAATTGTTACTACACTATATCTAACGCTGCTTACATTTTCAAGATCAGCCAAGGTTGGCGAGATGCTGCCACCTGCTGAGACTGAAAATATCCTCTTCAGAAAAATAGATATGTTATGTATAATAATAAATCCTCTGTTGGATCGCAATGAGATAGGATTTGATATACCTTCTAGAATAATGCCTCAAATGGCGTGGTTTTGAATTTTAGCTCTATCACTACTCATAATTAGTGATTTCACATGAACTCACAAAATTGGGTCTGGGTATACCAGTATATAACTGGGTATAGTCATGTAAACAACATTTCATTTGAATGAGTCCTTCGTGACAGCACCAATTACACCTTATCTCTCTTTTGTTTCTCTCAGAACACTTGTGTTGCAATATAACTAGCAAATAGTTGCACAAGGAAAACAGAAGCTGCCTAATGATATGGCAAGTGTGGTGCACCTGGAGTTGGAACACTCAGGCTGTGTGCCAAAATCCACTAGCTCTGTTTGCATGCAACATTCAGCGTGCAATTCAGTCAAACTGCATCCCAAAGGAGATTGTTCACATTCATGTTCAGAGATGACCTAAATGGCCAATCTTTAACTAAATGCAGTTGCTGTATAGTTCTGCATTCAGCAGATCCTAACAGCTATAACATCTTAGCGTAGCCTGACCTCCCCATGATCTCTTCTGTCACATAGGTATATATCCTGCACGAGAATACACTCTGCAACTGCTGAGTCAAATATGCTGGAACACTTATGACTATTTAATTATGTTAGTATTTATTAAATATTATGGTTCATATGATTATCGTTTTACGGTGTACAATGTTGCTGCTGTGAGGTACTTAGTGCCTTGATGACTGAAGTTGCGCAAATGCATCTGTAATAAAATAAATAAATGTGGTAATTTAAATATACATGCTTCTTCAAATGCAGAGATAACACAAGTTGGGTCAGGAAGGGCAATACTGAGAAAATATGTACATCACTAAAATATTAAACCTGTTCAACAGAAGTTTACAAAGACTATGTGACTGATAGAATCTTAACCAAATAAAAATGCTGGGAAGAGTCTCAGTGATATATTTTGATTCAGCTATTGACCTCCTTGCTAGTTGTTGAACTTTGTGGTTCTGTCCATTAAATCTTTGATGGAAATTCATTTAGATTCCAAATCCAGGTGCACCACATGTGTCATATCATTAGGCAACTTCTGTTTTCCTTGCACAACTATTTGTTAGTTATATTCCAACACAAGTGTTCTGACAGAAACAAAAGAGAGATAAGGTATAATTCCCAAATCTGGAGCTATTAGGCTGTCAAAATCCAGATGATCATGAGATGGCAGCAAAGACTCGGAAATATCTAGTTCTTTTCTTCCATCTTGGGGTTGTTCAAAGGTTTGCAGGTTTGCCTGGGTTTTTTAATGCTTTTATTAATTGGATTTTAAAAAAGAAAAAAAATACAAAACTATAATGGCAAAGAAACAAAAATAAGACTAAGGGGAAAAAAACAGTCACACATACTGTACATATTCACATAGGAACACACACACGCACACACATGTATATATGTATACACACACCAGAGGTGGGTTGCTCCCGGTTCGGACCGGTTCTTTAGAACTGGTAGCAGGAATTTCCCTCCGTTCGCCGAACCGGGAGCGATCGCCGGTTGGCCATGCCTATGAACCGGCTCTCTCGGCGGCGCCTATGGCGGCGCCATTTTGTTTTTGGCTTCTGCGTGCACACAGAAACTGTTTTTTGCTTCTGTGCATGCGAAGAAGCTGGGTTTTCCACACTGCGCATGCGCGCACTGTGCGCGGGCCCACACGGCACGGGAAGAAGCCAACCGGCGGCGAGGTAAGTTAGAACCCACCCCTGACACACACATATTATATATATTATATAATACTGTACATATTCATACAGGAACACACACGCACACATACAGTGTGTGTGTGTGTGTGTGTGTGTGTGTGTGTACACACACACATACATACAGAGAGAGACAGAACACACACACACACACACACACACACACACAGAGTATATCTCATATACTATAAAACTTCTGTATTGACATTGCAATGAATGGTAGCCAAATTTCACTATAATCATCCATGTTAATGTACGGAGATGTCATTCTGACATAAAATGATAATAGCAACAACTCTGCAGACTGGGTAACTTTACCCATCTCGGTTATCTCAATTCAGCACACTTTGGGAGAGTCTGGAGGGCTGCGGGGGGGGGGGGGGCTAGGGGAATGGTAAATCTGTTCCCTTGCCAGGTGCTGTGGCAGATGTACCCAGTTGGAAGCAAACCAATGAATGAGTGAAAGAGACATAAAGAAAAGTTAAATGAGGATGTAGGATAGAAAGTTATGCCATGTGCTTAATGGCTTGCTATTCTGTCTTTATCTGCATGCCTAAATGTGTCATTTTTTCTCAGATGTTTTCGTTTGTCTGTTTTATAGGAAGGTTTCAGTTCTAACCACAGGTGGAGGAACTGATACTTAGAGAAAATTATTGACATGTTGTGAATGATATGAAAATTAATACTTGTTTGAAATTATAATATAATTTATATTTTTTAATGAAATGTAGCATTTTCCTTTAAATCATTCCTCACTCTACTAGATTAGAGTGCTTTCAAAGCTCTCTCTTCCATTAGGCTGGAAGGCTGTTTTTGAAGAAGGCTGCAGCTTTCAAGGAACATTGTATCCAGATAATACTTTCTAACTTATTTTTAGACGTAAGAAAAATATCTCACAATTTTTCTTTCAAAGGGAGATGTTTCAGATAGCATGGCAATATGGAAAACATGATGTTCTGAAAGACATGTCATATCCAATTTTTCCATCCTATAATAATTCCATTAATGCAAACAACAGCAAAAACACTAGAGTAGTAATTACTGGAATAATTACAGTAACAATTGTAATCTTTCTCTTCCAGATATCCTTGCTACCCCATAATATTTCAGGTGGAGAGTTTCAGTGTTAGGAAAAATTGCATGTATTTGAGTCCTTCACACACTGTCGGAAATCTACTTTTTTCCTTGGGGTTATCATTTCTCCTTAGAAATCTTCCAACACAATTATTAGTTAAAAAAACAAAATATTCTCAATGAGTAAAACTCTGTTTTGAAAAATGTTTGATAAGATTAGTCCACTATAAACTTTCTGTAGAACTGAATTGTCGCAAATCAGTTTCTATGGTCAATATTTCATTTCTTAAAAAAAAAAAATTAAAACCCTGTTAACTTCATGGAAAGTACTCTCTGCGGCTTAGAAGGGATGGTTTTAATTCTTTTCGTTTATGATGATTTGTTAGTTCTTGGCTGAAGAAATAATATTGTTGTTTACATTAATCTATTATGGCCCCATATCATGCATAAATAAAAGTATTGATCATTACAAGTTGTAATTCAGTGTTAGAATTACGGATTAACATAATTGTGCTATTAGGTGTAAACTTGAACTTCAAATATGAGGTCAGAATTAAATGGAGACAGTACGAAATAGAACATTCTGACTATATGTGTAATTCATATTTTAACATGCTGTTGCAGTTTTGATCTGTGAATATTTCAATATTCTCTAAAGTAATAAGACATTAATGGCTGGAAACTATAACAATATTGATCTAGCTAATAAAATGGGATGCATTAGTACAAGTGACTACTTATTACGCATTTGAAGACTCTACATAATATCCTTGAAAATCACATGCTCCATCTAGAATAAAAAAAGTTGTGCTTGCTGAATGTGACATCTGTTTGCTCTAAAGTAGTACAAAAAGCAAGATAATCACAGGTGACAAGATCTTAGTAGGTCAAGGTTCATACTAGATCTGAGTGCAAAACCAGATTTCTTCTCTGATCTAGGTCTAACATGATAAGGACTTTCTGAACCTCCATGTAGTCTACTAGAATTAGGATCTCTACTGGGGTGCTGCCGGTTTGGACCGGTTAGAGCAAACCAGTAGTTCCGATGATCAGTTGGCCCCACCCATCCGTCCCCATGCTATCCTGTCCTATATTTCCATCTTTCTGGCTCAGCTGATTCGCACGGCACAGCTGATTTCTGTGCTTCCGCTGTTCTACTTACCGGGGCTGCCTTAGAAGGTAAGCAGCTGAGCTTCAAATTCCTGTATTTTGAACGCTGCAAGCAAGTGCGTTAGGCGCACGTGTGCGTTAGGCACGTGCGTGCGCAAAGCGCACGATCACCGAACCGGTTGTTAAACCGGTTGCAGCCCACCACTGGATCTCTACCTATCTAAGTTTTGATGAGAGACTATTGTCAGAGCCTGGGACAGTTTTCTAGAAAAAAAGTTTAGCTTAGCCTGGCACCCCTCAACTGAATTTTCAGATGCTCTACCGTACAGTCCCAAAGAATACTAGAAATATAGGAAACTATATGTTTTCTTTTCCTGTTGAGATTGGGCTTCAATCTCCACAACATTTTCCTCAATTGGACAAGATGAGAACTAGCCCCAACAGATTTTCTACTGCACACCTTTCTTCACCAGGGAATGTCCATGCCAGAAGAATATTTTCTTGAAGGACAAGGTAGGAAGTAATTTGCCTTTGTTTGGTTTTTGTTGTTTTTTTTTAGACAGGAGAACATAGTTCTCAATTACTTATTGTAAAAAAAAAAAAGATTACTTCAGGAGCTTATATGTACTTCTCTTAGCCCTACCTCCTGATGTCACTGAATCTGCAAGAGCAGATGACAGGGAGGGTGGATCCAGCTTCATTCACTATAGGAGCTATATTAGACAAGGCAAGCTTAGCCTTCACTAAATGATGGTTGGTTGGTTGTTTTACTCTTTGTAAAATTACATATTTCCTTCTACAGAGATGCCTTCTTTGTCCACATATCAAGCTCTTTATGGAGTACAAAAAATGGGAAAGAAATGAAAATGAGTTGACGTGCCACATTATAATTGTTCTCTTACATTTTACATTATTATCTTGGTGGATTATATTTAAAATGATCAATTGTCTTGAATAGAGCCAGATACAAGAGGGTCAGCTACACTTGGACATTTGCTAAGACATGTCTTAATTTCTGATCAAACCTTATTCTTGTCTTATTTTTTAAATTTTTCATTCATTCTCTGTTTAATTAAGCAAGAAGCAACATTAATACCATGGAAGTAGTTTCCACTTATCTAACCTACTATCTTTGGATGTTTGAATGGATTAAACATAGCACAAGGAACTTGCAGTCTCATAGGCTGGAAATTCTCAATGGAACACCTACAGTATGCCCCCTCCTCTGAAGCCTTTTGTTTTTTTCTTCACTGTCAAGAGCATAATTGGCTTGTTTCACACAGACTATAATTTAAAGTACATGGTAGACAGATAACAAATGTGATAAACTAAAAGCAAACTAAATTCATTATAATTTGGTGTAAGAAGTAGAGCCAAAAAGAAAAAGAGAGAGACCTAGCCTCAACTCCATCCCTGACTGTGCCTTTTTCAGGATTGGCCAACACACGTTTTGTTTAGATTACAACAAATATATATACCAATTGTAGTCGTATAGATTGTATCCAGATTTTCATCTGCTCCTGTAGTAAGGACACTTGGCATGATCTAACTTCCCATATTGGCATATCCATTCACTGATCAACTATACTTGGCTCACAAATACTTTCCCCAGAATAAAAATTACAGGATTTTAATTACTATAACCCTATTTACTGGACTCCTTGAACATTTTGGTTATTTTGGTTGTTTATTCAGACATCTCTGTGATGACATTCATTAAACACTTGGGCTAAGGAGACAACTCTGATGTTCCATATCTTAGTGTTCTGCTATAATACAACCTTTGTCTCAATTATTCCTCCCTGTTTCTTCTTGCCATAATAAGCCAAATAAATGTTTTCTTTTTGAAAAGAAGGATCGTATGTTTGATGACACTCAGACTACATATTCATATGCAAAGCCCATAACAACAAAGTCAACCTCTCTCATTAGTCAGAATGACCTTGGGCAGAATAGAAACTGTCCACATAATTTTTTCCAAATGGATGAGCAAGTCAAGAGGCCCGCCTTTCATTAGGGCACTTGAAATTATGCTTCAAAAGTTCCTTATCCTTTGGGAATATAAATACAATAATGTTTTACATCATCGCATCACCTCTAGCATTCTTGATTTGTGTTATGTCTGTGTATAAGAGCAAATAATGGCAGGGGATGACAGAGCCAAAACTAATATACCTGTCCTGAATATTGATTTTCAAACTAGATTTTTAAACTGATTATTTAAGTTTAAGTTATTAGTATTTGTTTCTATAAAAGCAGAATCTAAGTAACTCTAGTGATCCAATATAGTGGGTTATAGTGAGGCACATAAGGCAAAATAAACCAAAAAGTAATCATGGTTTCATAAGCTAACTATGAAGTTCATCCTGCAATCAAACTCTGATAGGCTGTCTTCAGCTGATAACATTTCAAGCACTTGGAGGACAGACAGATATGCAGCTTTTATCTTTCTTTCTTTCTTTTTTTTCTTTTTGACATTTAGGGATAGCAATGGAACAGAAAACATGAAACATGTTAGCTTTGGAGAAAGGATGATCATTTCATACTTTCCCCGAATCCTTACATTTTTGCAGGAGACAGAAAAACATATTTTTGAGAAGGGCAAATATGTATTTACTTTATCTGAGAGCTCACTTCTAGGTTATCCTTCTGATTCATCATTTGATCTCAACTCGAACAAGATGTTCCTTTACTCATTAGCGCTTCAGAAATCCTGTGACTGTTTTTACTTTATTTTTTAATCATTTCATATAATTTGTTTTCACTTCATTTCATTGTTGCTTAAAATACTTATAGCCTATCCTCTACCCAGAAGATACACAAAGATCTTTACCTGGGGCTATTAGGCAGTTAATCTCAGTTCCAGTTTGACCTCAAAAGAAGGGTGTTTCAAAGTTGAATGCTGCAACCAACAGACCCTCTCCCATGACCCAATATAATACATTTCTCTAAGTTAGGAGAAACTTCACAGGGGGAGGTTCAATGCATTTAGTTGTTTTTTACTTCAATTCCCTAATGTCACAGGAAGAGGAGGAGGAGAAATGGAGTCCTGGCCAGCTTGATCCAAAATATTTTCAGCCTATACCTCTGAATCTGACTGTTTTTGCCACATTTCTAGAAATGGATCAACTGGAAAGTGTTGCTTGTCTTCAACACTCTTCTTCCTTCCTTATTGATTATATTTAGACTGCAATTCTAAAACTAATATTACATTGCCTCTGTTCTGAGGCTAATGTTCCTATTTGTAAATGGACTATCATCACTCTGCCACTAAGCTTGACAGAACGATATTCTCAGTTCCAGTAAGATGTCCTTTTAAAATATTAAAGCATGAGTCGTAATTAACCAATAATAAATGTGCTTCCTTCCAAAGTAGAGTATGTATGTATGTATGTTCCTTCCAACAGAACAAGCAGGGACATCATGCAGAAAAGCAGGTCAGAGAAATTCAAACACTGCCTTTAAGGATTTGAATTGAGAGGAATCAAATATATTCTTCAAAATATTATTTTCTGTCAGTTTTCTGTCATTTAGTCAGTGAATTTCTACTTTTTAGTCAGAATAATGCATGACAACATTTTCATCATTTTTTAAAGTAGAAAATCTGAATAAAACATAGCACTTGGGTAGGACAAATATACTTTTATTGCACACTTAGGAAGAATTGTTATACCTATACACTAATGAAATATTGCTTAAAAATAAGAACTTTTAAGAGATCAGTATTTGCTTTACATCGGTCTTGAAAACAGAATTCTCTGAATGTTTCAACTGTGATTTCAAGAATAGAATTCAGATGATTTACTAATTTTTTAAGGTAACAGCATTATAATGGTAGATATTATAGTGGAATATAACTTGGCACCTGCGTATTTGGCCTTGAAATTTTCAGCAGGAAATTTTAAATGCAATTTGAAAAAAATAAAAAAAAAATCTTTTTCTTTTTTCTTTTTCTTTTTCTTTTTGATAAAAGATGAAGTTCTGTTTAGAATATAGTGATGAAAAAAACTGCAATTTCAGAACTAACATGAGAATATTAGTGTTTTTTTATCCATGTTTCAAGGGGGAAAAATAAAATGAATCTACCATGGCTTTCCAAGATTTCAGACAAAACACATTCAAATAGCAAAACATTGCATGTCTTCCTTTTCTGTCCCCCCCCCTCTCTTTCTCTGAAATCAATAAATAAAAAGTTTTAGAACTTCATTCATATCTGAACATTTGCTATTGACTTAAATGGGAAAGTGTCCCTTAACCTTCTACAGAGAATAATAGAGGGAAAATATTCTACAGTGCATCAGAATGCTAAACTTAAATCATTTAGTAGTTAAAAATATTAAAGGAAGCAGTGCCCTCTGTGTATGTGTGCATGCCTGCATATCTGCATTGATTTCTTTTCTAAATACTTTCATTTTTCCCCTATATTTTGCATTACATTGCTCATCCAAAAAAGGAATAGTGTGATGGGTATGTATGTATGTATTCATGTCTGTCTACCACTGTACACATTGTTGAATGATATACCATAATAAAAGCATATAAATATGCACCACATTATATCAATTAGGTGTTATAACTAATTGGGTTTATGTTCATGGAAATCAGTTACTGATTTCTTTTTTAGTTACTTTTACTTTATGTTATACTTTTTATAATGTTCTGCAATTAGACATTCTACTATAACTGAAGAACATTTGAAATAAAAGGAGATTAACCTATCTTTGAAACACGTATTGACTGCTTGAAATCCAAACTGCCTGGTTTTTGATCCACATCAAATGTCAATATTGGATGACCTGTGTCACAAAAAATTAAAAGCTCATCATAATAAATTGTATGAAGCCACCACTAACACACTCATTAGTTGGTGGCAAGCAGCTACAGGTAGTCCTTGACTTATGACCACAATTAGGCTCAAAATATCCATTGCTAAGCAAGATAGTTAAGTGAGTTTTGCCTCATTTTAGGATCTTTCTTGCTGAAGTTGTTAAGTGAACCAGTGCTGTGGTTAAGTTAGCAACATACCGGTAATTGTTAAGTGAATCTGACTTCTCTATTGACCTTGCTTGTCAGAAGTTTGAAAAAGGTGATCACATGACCCCAGGACACTGCAACCATCATAAATACATGCCCATTGCCAAGCATCTAATGCTGCAATGGTCGTAAGTGTAAAATGGTCATAAGTCATGTTTTTTCAGTGCCATTGTAACTTCAAATAGTCTGTAAACAAATGCCTATAAGTTGAGTCTATCTATGCATAAGAAGAATTTACCATATGTAACTATCTCCATGTAGTTTGAATCAAGCCTTGAGCAACCCTTATTTTAAATCCAATATGATTCACAAAGGGCATTTTGTCATTTTTGTCATTTTTGTCTTTTGATTATAACAACCACATGCATAAACTCCTTCCAAAACATTCTCAAACTTCCCTATGAGAAGAGTCAGAAACTCCTTTTCCAAGGAACTCTGTGTCTGCTTTTGCATCCTATTATGTCAGGGAACTATCACTTATGCACTATGAAACACAAGTCATCTTAAAAAGGCATACAATAACATATATAAGCCTAGATCTGCTGGAAATACGTTTTCATTTATTTTGGGAGGGTATCTTCTAGTCAGTTTTTGATTCCTAGGAAATGCCTGGACTAGTCCCTACAGTTTTCTTGGCAAGGTTTTTCAGAAGTGGTTTGCCATGGCCTCGTTCCTAAGGCTAAGAGAGAGAATGTGACTGGCCCATGGTCAACCAGCTAGTTTTCATGCCTAAGGCAGCACTAGAACTCACAGTCTCCCAATTTCTAGCCTAATGATTTAACTACTACACCAAACTTGCTCTCTTTCTGAATACATTATGTAATCCAGTTACTGGAGAACTAAGAGTCTATTTCCAGTTCTGAGCAAAAATAAAAATATCCTTTAAACTTTCCATCGAGCCATTAATATGTGTGAAACAAAAAGAGGTAGGGTCCTAATTCTGGCCACAGCAGTACAAATCAAATTGCAGAACTGTGGGGGGGATGTCCATATTTTGTTTTTCTTTTGTGAAGGCAAACAAACAGGAAATGATAGGTGTCTTTGGGACATATTGTAGGACTGAAAAATTGCTGACATGCATCTCATTCAGACATTTTGGATTATGTCCTGATGGTGCACAGAGATGAATTTTTTGACTGAAGGAAAAGATGTCAGGAACAGTCTTACTATGGTCCCACAGTAAGTTGGGCCAATAACAGATGGAAACAATGCTTTCAATGTGAAAATCAAGATAATGTATAAAGTTCCAACTTGTTTATTGGTACATACTTAAAAGAGATGCTAAATCTTAAAATGTTTCCCAATCTATCCTATTCTGTAGTCATTTGAATCACTTCACTGAAATAGATTCATGAATCAAGGAGTCTAATATGATTTATCAAATACAAAGAACACTGGGAATGGATTGGTTGATATGATGGGCCTCTCTGTAAATGATATAAGATGAAAGCCAATGAGTTTTACCACTTCATTAAAATCTTTGCTTATCAAGGACAATGCGTATGTGGGGCAATACATTTAACATTCTTTAGGTCTTCAGTCTTACTCTTTCAGCTTCAGCTTCCCTTACTATAAGAAGCAACCTTTGTTCTTTCTTGGACTATTAGAATGTTGTACTTCTAGATTGATTTTGTCAACAGAACTAGGAACTCATTGCAGCTCTCAGCTTTCTAAATATCAGTTTAAGGTTACAAATCTGGTCAAAGTTTAGTTTAATAATCTACATGGTTGAGACACATTGAAGTCTGTCATAGTGAGAGAATAAGTACTAAGCTTATACTTATAGACATTGGAGTACTAATGCTTTTTGCTAGCAGTCTCAGCAGATGTACTCTCTGTATATATGAGACAAACACTAATGGACAGCCTCTGAGGCAGCTTTGCAACATTTCCAGAAGACAGGGCTGCTTTAATGCTTCATTTGTTCCAACATGCTTTGTAAAGTGCATCTTTTTCATATTTTGTCATAGGTTTTAGCATGTGTTTGTGTGTGTGTGCAAGAATTTGAGGTAGTAATCTCATGCTATCTAACAGTTAGATATTGCAATATGTGTCAAAACAAAACTGAAATCTAGGAAATGGATGTCATGTACAAATGGCAGATTAAAGTAATGCTATAGAGATGAACTCTAATAACTTTGCTAGTTCAATGAATAATTACTTCCAGATAATTTCCAATGCATCTTTTAGTTAAATTAGAAAATGCTTTTTTATCATTGCTTAATTGGAATGTTTAAATTAATGTAGCACAGTAGCTAGAATATTGGATCTTGAGTGGCAAATTTATGTTCAAATTCCCATTTCAGAGAAAACCCACTGGTTGGCATTGAACTATTTATGCTGGGTTAGATTAATCCTGTATACCAGTTTACTATTAAAATCAAATTATATCTAGGCCAAAATATTTTAATTTCATCAAAAACAAACCCTGAAAAACAATCATTGATCCTTGCTGGAGCTGATAGGACCTGGAGTCCAAAACTTTTGGAGGGAATTGTTCTAGCACATGTTATTAGCAACAATTTTTCCCAATCTTAACATGCAGCCTTTCATGTTTTTTTTAATGGCATTCTGACACACACAAAAATCAACATATGTGACTATTTTATTCAGCTCTTGCTGACAAATTACCAACTGTCAAGATGGCTAGACTTCATTATGATGGCATACTATTAGATAGTTGCAAAAGGCAAGAGACAGTACGCTTTTCAGAAAGGTATCTCAGGAATGGGATAATGGTCACAACAACTGCAGATGCAATTTAATATAAGGAAGTGTTTTTAAAAAAATCTAGTTTCTCATATATGCCAATCAGTTTGGGCAAAAATGAGTGACCAGAATAAGACCTTAGAAGTAGGGTGGAGACCAGTGTGCAATAAACTTACTTGTTATATTTAATATATATTGAGCCTAAATTTAATTCATTTAACTTAATATGTTTTCCATCTCATGGAATGGATCAAACCAATAGAAAGTGGAAGGAAATCAGCCATGGGATCAAACATCTAAAAGTTTGCATAAGAAATAATGCAAACAGTATAATTAGCACTTTAGCCGTTCTTGTGTTTGCCATTGAGCAAGATTACACAAATAGGATGAGGTTGCAGTTGACTTCTATTTTTTTAATCTTGTGTAGAAACAGTGCAAAATCTAAGATAGCTTTTCCATTTGGTATGAGGAAGGCTCTCTCTGCATCTAACACTCCTATTTATCTAATGAATTACTGCAGACTTGTTCTGATTTTTAAAGAATAAGTCATGGCAAAGAGCACATCAAGCAGCTATAGTTAGATGTATATGAGGTAGATGTAGATGTATATAGATCTATAGATCTATATGAGAGGGAGAGGGGGGAGGGAGGTGGAGGAG
>QLTV01012184.1:3903890-3919464 GCA_003457575.1 Thermophis baileyi | reverse complement strand
GTCGTGTACCACTGAATCAAAGGCTTTACAAAAGTCTATGTAAATTGCGTCTATTGCTTTACCCTGGTCGAGTTGTGTAGTCCATATGTTTTTGAAGTGTAGGAGTTGCAGATTACAGGATAATTTTTTTCCTGAAAAAATTACTACCACCTCTGGAGATTTACCCTGATCGAGCTGTGTAGTCCATATGTTTTTGCAGTGTAGGAGATGCAGATTACAGGATAATTTTTTACTGAAACCAAATTGTTTGTTAGAAAGTAGGTTGTTAGTTTCTAGGTGGAGGGTAATGGATTGGTTTATGATTGATTCCATGACTTTGCAGGTGACGCAACATAATGAGATTGGTCTGTAATTTTCGACGTTGCTGGGATCTCCTTTTTTGAAGATAGGGATGACTGTGGCTAGTGACCATAAGTTGGGTAAGGAGCTAGTCCTGAAAGATTTATCGAAGATTATGCTAAGAGGTTCAGCTAAGGCTGTGGAGAGCTTTTTTAAGAAATATGCACATAGTCCATCAGGTCCAATAGATAGAGATGGTTTTAGGTTGCGTAATGCCTTTGCAACGTTATCTTCTGTAAAATCAATTTGTGTTAGATCATTGTAATTATTTGTGGTACGACTAGGAAATATTGGGCATGAGCCATTGCTGTTTATTTATTATTTATTTATTTATTATGGAGTGAACCTTCACGCACTTGCTTATAAGCACAACACATTCTATAGAACAGTGATGGCTAACCTTTTCGTCGCCGAGTGCCGAAAACCTGCGTGCACGTACCCATAATGCAATGCATGCACAACCCCCCCCCGTGAGCCCTACCCCCTGCGCATGCGCGTGCAATCCCCCACATGCCCCACACGCATGCATGTGCACCCCGCATGCACCCCGGCCCCTGCACATGAGCCCATGACCCCACGCATGAGCGCATGACCCTGCACATGAGCGTGTGACCCCCACGTGCACCCTGCCCTGTGCATGTGCACATGACCCCTGTGTGTGCGCCCCGACCTGCCCATGCATGCACATCTCCTGCATGTGCCCCCCCCGCGCATGCGCGGCAGAGACCTGAAAACCAGCTGGCCGGCGGGAGGCGCTGCGCATGCGCGGTGGAGCTGAGCTGGGGTGACAGCTCGCGTGCCCGCAGAAAGGGCTCTGTGTGCCACCTGTGGCACGCATGCCATTGGTTCACCATCACGGCTATAGATTTTCATTGTCCTTGGGCCAAATTCCTAACTTCTCAGACTTGCATTCATATTCAAGTAAGCAAGAGGTCAAACTTTTCTTTGACTGAATATGAAAAGTTTGAGGATCTAAAGATATTTGGATTTGTGTCCATAGATTTGTCCACAAATTAGACTAACCTCTCTGAAAATAGGTACCAATGGAAATCCTTGCCACAGATAATAAAATATGCCTGAATGTTTACTGTGAAATAATACATTTTTATCCAATGAATGGTCCCCCAAATGTACTCTTTTTTCTGTCCTTTGCTAGCGTTTCATAAAAGAAAAAAAATTATTCCTCTCATTTTAAGTAGCTGTAATGCTCCTATTATGCATGCATTTTGGAATATGAGTGCAGGCCACAATAATGTTCATATTCCTATACTTCCTAAAATAGCACCTATTCCCCCAAAGAACTGGACACTGTGATGCTGAGGTTTATCACAGAATGTATAAAACCAGGCAATCTAAAAAAAACCTCCTGCATTTTGATATACTTATATTAGTCCCAGACAATTAATTCAGAAAGTGAAAATCATGTATGTTACTTCTCTTAATATTATAGACAGAACACAATTTTATACCTTCTTGATTATTTTTCCAATTTCTTTGATGGTATGTCATAGAAAGAATCCTATGCAAATATACTTCCATCTCCAGATCAGGCTCCAGATCTCAAACATCTATGGAGATGGGAGATACTTATGAGGTCATCAAAGGAAATATAGAGGCACTTCTTCTCTATGTACCTATAGAGAGTTTTTGCAATGTAGTGATCAAAAGATTAAGCAGTGATCTAAGCAGTTCTCAATTCCAATTTCATCTTTCACCAAAGACCTTATCTTGAGCTATTTTTATGTTTTTTAAACTCCAGCTATTTTTTTTTAATGTATACACAGGGCTGTCTTTATTTTAGCTGTCTTTATTTTCTTTCTGTTTTTCTACAGATTTTTATTTAAAGTTGCTATCTGATAGAGCCTTATCAGGAAAAAAAATGCTGATGTTATTGTATTTTTACTTTTTTAAAGAAAAGGTTTGTCTTGATCTACAGGTAGTCCTTGACTTATAACCATTTGTTTAGTGACCCTTGGAAGTTACAACAGCACTGAAAAAACTGACTTACGAACATTTTTCACATGGCCATTGCAGCATTCCCATGGTCATGTGATCAAAATTCAGCCACTTGAAAATTTGCATATATTTATGATGGTTGCAGTGTCCTGGGGTCATGTGCTCATCTTTTGCAACTTTCTGACAGGCAAAGTCGATGGCAAAGCCACATTCACTTAACAACCATGTTATTAACTTAACAACTGGAATGATTCACTTAACAACTGTGGCAAGAAAGATCATAAAATGCAGGAAAACTGACTTAACAACAACAGAAATTTGAGCTCAATTGTGTTTATATGTCAAGACACCCAAAATGGAGCCGAGGTGGCGCAATGGTTAGAGTGCAGCACTGCAGGCTACTTCTGCTGATCACCGGCTGCCAGCAGTTTGGCAGATCGAATCTCACCAGGCTCAAGGTTGACTCAGCCTTCCATCCTTCCGAGGTTGGTAAAATGAGGACCCAGATTGTTGGGGGCAATATGCTAACTCTGTAAACTGCTTAGAGAGGGCTGTAAAGCACTATGAAGTGGTATATAAGTCTAAGTGCTATTGCTAATGCTAAAAACTGTGTGTTAGTGTGTGAGGGGATGTCACATAGGTATGATGAATCAATAAGCGGGCTGCTCTGTTTTAAATCCAGCCTCCATATGAAATACTCAGATACAGTAATATTAATCTTAAATGGGTCATTCATTATATTAAGATCAGTGGTGTAAAATGCTTGTTAGGAAAAGCCATGTAAACATTTATGGTTTAAAGTTTGATCTAAATTGAGGCAAAAAGTTGCAACACAATATATATACCCGAGGATAAAAGTGGCAGTAGATCCTCCTTCAACCAAGACTTCCAGTAGAATTTATTCATAAGAAAATGCTTTTTGGAACTGGAAACCAAAATATGTCTTTAATAAAGATGCTCCAAAAATCAGTTAAGACCTTTCTGTGATTTTGCATGAAGATATACTATATTAAGCACTGTTTTTCTTGCTAGGTGCATATTCATACCAAGGCAGCATCTTTTAACACCAGAAGAGGCATGCTGTCCTATTGATTTATTACTTTACTAATCACTGTTTATTGTTTTCTTCTCAAAACAACGGAGGTAGAGTTATTGTTTTCAGGATCAGTGGGGGGGGGGAAGAGATTTTCAATCTGATAAAGTTCCTGGATCAGGGGGGGGGGGGAAGAGATTTTCAATCTGATAAAGAAACATTTAATGATGTGATATTTTAAAAAAAGTTGGTACAGATGTGCTGCATGCTATGGCTGATTCACTTTTATAATATAAGGAAAAACATTACCACATGTTTGCAAAATCTTCTGATGTTTTGCAGATTGTCTTCTGTAGCAGCCTTCCAGTACTTCAGACCATTTTAGAGTTCCATGCTGTTTATGGAAGAAAATTGAACTCGACAGTAGTTTTATTATAAATCTTAAGTTTCATCTTTTCCACATTTTCTGCTCCTTCCACTCTCGATTCTAAAATTGCAGAATTTTTTATATTTTAACAACAAGACACCCCAGAAGAAGTCAAACGAATTTGGAAGGTTGGATTATTGCAACTTGTCTTAAGAAACTGTATATTTTTTTGACAATGTACAGTATGCATTTCCTTTATTTGTCACTGTGAAGTAATAACAGAAAACCAAGAAGCCTCAACTAGCCATTGTTTCTAATTCTAAAATACATGAATATAAGGTTTCAAATTATGTCTTAATTGTGGCTTGTTAGAAAAGTGGTAAACATAGTTTTGCAGCTGAGAAAAATATGGTAATATGATTAGTGTAAGATCATATTCTTCAAAATTCTAGATAAAGAGCAAATTCCTGCTCTGTTCTCCTAATCCTAATAATGGGCAGTTTTGGTGGTCAAAATATTTGCTCAGATGGCTGAGAGTAAATCACCCACACATGACCATGGCACCTTGCAAACTCAATTCCATAATGGATTGTGACTCCACATTTGACTACACAGAGACAATCTTATTAGGAATCAATTTTGCAGAACTATCAGTAAGAAATTGTAGTTTAACTCATTCTTTAATTAGTGACTGTTCAAGTGTGCATGTGTTTATTTTTTGTGTTTGTGTTTGTTACACAGCTTTCAGGAAGAAAATGTTTTTCAACTGGCTATCTAAATACTGATTTCTTATATTTGTGCATATGATAATCAAAAAATCTATTGGTGTTAGGAAAAGACCAATACTTTCTCTAATAGCCAAACAATATTGCAAGAATTAATTTTGTTCTAGAGTAAATGGTGTCTCTAATGCCAAAGTCATTTTTGTAAAGCCCTCAGTGTTCCTTCCAAATGTGCAGTACAACTAAAAGGTTAATGGAAATACTTGAAGAGTAAAATGTCAAATCCACTTTTGAAATTCTCCCCAGTCAGTGATTTCCATCTTCAAAATGTCTAAAGAGAATTGAAGATTTTAGGTTTCCTTACATTTTATTTCCAGAAATACTACATCATGAAATAACTTCTCGAATTCCTCAAGTATATCTTAAAATTGGGGAATGTTACAAATACCTAAATGGCTACTAAATAGCAGACTCCACCCCCCACACACACCCAAAAAATCTACTCCTTTCTTGGCACATTAAATTACATTACATCTTACATTAGAGCTTACTATTTAAAAATAACTCTTGTTTTTAATAAAACACACTTTCCTCTCTCCTTGCTAGGGTGTGTGTGTGTGTGTGTGTGTGTGTGTGTGTGTGTGTGTGTGTGTGTGTGTGTGTGTGTGTGTGTTTGTGTGTGTAATAAAAGTTTGCCATTGGGGCATTGTAAAACTACAATTGCTAGTGGATTTTAGATAGACATAACCAGTTAAAGGTGATTGAATATCAAGGGCTGAATGGTGGTTATAATGTTTGCTGTTGGGAGGCTTCAATTCATTATTGTAACAGTAAAAGAACACTGCTTCAGTACAGGACATGGTTGTAGTATTGATTGAGTTTCTCAAAAAGTCTTCTCTTAGGATGCAGAGTGCAGTCAGACATGCACAAACAACATTCAGCTCCCCTGATTCTGTCATGTGTTCCTTGTACCTCAAACTAAAGCAGCCTCAAGATACAGAAAATGCCTCCTTAGTTGAAGGCAGACAGAGCTCTAAGCCTGACTCAAGGGGGTTATGCAGATGTTGTGACCTTTCTTCCACAGACCAGATTTTACACTCAAATTGCCATTAAAGCTCTTTTTCCCTAGAGGCCCACAGTCAACTTGTGTGTTTTCTCCATTAGGGTTAAAAGTCAGCATGGCACCATGCCCGCCCTGCATACAAAATGGAATGGAACATAAATAAACTGTAAAATAGCCTTGTGTCTAAGGGAAACAACAGTGTTCGGTTAACCCAAGCATTTACCGAATGAAGCATTTGCTTTATACAGCAAATGCTTCATTAGGATAATATGAGAACCACGCTGCATATATAGAACGAGCACTGTTTCATTTCTGCTCCTATTTTCTTTTCTTTTCTTTTCTCTCTCAGAAATAAGTTCATTAGCTGCTCATTCTGCAATATCTGCTTTTTTTTTAATTATTCAAATCTTCTCTTGCCCAAAGTAAACAAAGCCCATGAGGGCTGTAAACAGTATCAGTTGAGGGATCTCATCCTTTTATCTCACAACACTATCTAGCTAAAAGATTCCAAACAAAACTCATCATGCAAATTTACACTCTCAAGCCCCAAACTCCTCCTGTCATGCTACACTGAAGTGAATGTAAGGAAGGAGTATGCCAAATCCATAGGTCTGCTACTGTTAGAAAACAGAAGGTCTTTGGATTGGATGCTATCTCTGGGCAAATGTTTACCTGGAAGATTCTTCTTCCTGAAAAGTGCAACTGTGATCTGAAGTAGGAGCAGCATCTTGACTTTCTCTTTCTGCACCTCCCTTCAACAAACAGCTTCTTGCTTTCCTGGAATTCTGCTTTGTTTTTCAAAAGTATCCAAAGTGACCATCTCTTGGAAGAAGTGAGTGGTTGAGGGATGTTCTCCAGGTATGGTGGTTCTGGGAGACAGTAAGCAATGACTTCCTGTTTCCAAAACAAAAATTTTGATCCATTTAGTGTCACTGTGGTAGTACATCCTAAGCCAGGGATGTCATACCCGATTTCATTGGGGGCCACATCAGGGTTGTGTTTGACCTCAGGGGGCTGGATGGGCATGGCCAAGGTGGGTGTGACCAGCTCAACATCACTCGTGTTGGGGATGCCCGTGGTGGGCCGAGCGCTCTGCCAGCAAAAATGTTTTTGCTGGCAGAGGGTTGCAGGAGGCCGTCGCAGCCGAAAACAGAACTCAGGAGAGCCACACACGGCCATACTGAGCTGCATTTTTGCTGGCAGAGGTACCATGGGCCAGTCCTTCGCTGTTTCCAGGGCGGCCCCGCAGGCCAGATCTAAGCACCCTTGAGTTTGACACCCTTGCCCTAAGCTAAATGACAACTTAGTTTTGGGAAAGGTGAAAGGATAACAAAGAAACTCAAGATAATTCTACCTTCATTCTGTTTCATTTAAAATGGGAAATATTCTGGCAGTCTTTCAAGATTTTGTTATTATATTTCATTACAATAATGTTTCAATAGTCCTTGCATTGGCTGTCTTTCAACCTTGCCTACCTGGAAGGGCTGGCATTTATTAGGTTAAGCATGTGTTGTGAAAACATGCCCTCAGACTCTTATTTTCATTGGATTGCTCTGGTAAACAACTCAGGGCAGATAATTTGCCAAACCAAGCTCCATATACAAAAGGTCATCAAGTGAACTCTACCATAAATGAGAATTTGAAACTAAGGCTTCCAACACAATGCCTCAAATTCTAACAATTGAACTATGTAATTTCTCATCACATAATTCTTTTCCCTTAAACCATGAAAGAGTGTAGTTTTGTTATAGGAATAGCATATTTGTTACAAGGAACTATGATTTTGTTAAGTATAACTTTACTTCAGTTGATTATAGCTTTTCAAAGGAAGTACAAGCAACATCTCCAATCTTAGCAAAATTATTTCTTTTAGATTGACTGTCTCTTGAGGCCAAGTCCTCAGGAGGAAGCAATATAACTCCCTTTGTCATCTGAAAAAGAAAATCACGCACACATATTCCGGCATGACCCTTCACATTAAATCCTACATAAAACATGTGCATGACCAATGGGAAGAGATACATGAAGAACATTTTTAGAAGAAGAAAAGTTAATTACCAGAAACATTCTAAAATGTTCTCCTGATTAGAGGGAGTTCTTCTCACAAGCTAACAAAATTTGATACTGACAAATTGATTCTCAAGAGCGCTGTTTCTAAAACAAATGACAGTGGAGTACTCTATGATCTTTCACATGGATGTGGAGCATTCCACAGAAGATGAGATGAAAAGGAAGCCATCCTTCATTTCAGAGCTCCTGTGAATAAAGAACTAGGAAAGGATGGCATTCTGTGGAACTTTGCCCTTTCGGATGTCTGATCCTATACATACTCACAGTTGGTATTTGGATTAATTAAAGTACAAGCAACATCTACTCTGGCCTTTTTGTAAGCTCAAATTGCTAACTAGTGTTTGATCCTGACTGCCTGGTCTTGGCTTAAACTAACTTATAAAATGTAATATCTTTTCTTCTTAACTCTTAAAATGCTCACAACTCAACAGGAATATTATTTGAGATGCATAGGCTAATCCTAACCTACATTTGCAGGTCTTTGAGATAGCAAAACGTTTGTTCTACTGAAAGCTGCAGGTGGGGAAACCACATTTTCAATATGTGTTTTCTTTAATTGCATGGCTGAGGGTGTGCTTGTGTAACTCACTGGGGAGAAAGTTATTAGATCAAGTCTCCCCAAGCTAGTGCCTTCCTGAAAGGTTGGATTTCAATTGCAATGCCAGCTGGAATTATAAAAATTGAAGTTCAACACATTTGGAAGGCACCTGCTGCAGAAGGCTGCATGGGAAACCAAGATTATTTTATCAGACATGACGTAACTTATTCTAAATCAATTTTTAAGATAAGTAAATGTAATTTGTAATTTGTGTCACCAGCCAAAAGGACAGAGTTCTTATAATGACATTATCCTATCATCCTTTTTCCAAGTACAGAAAGGCCCTGGCTTAAGAAAAAAGGTTGATTCCCTAACTGATTTTAACCCAAATTTGTCAGAACTTTTATTTACAAATGGACTGTCTATTACTAAAAATGGTGGACAGTGTTCTCTTTCCTCAAGCCAAGAACGTGCTGAAGCTGCACAATGCCTTCAGGTGCCACTGAAAACCACTGAAAACAGGTTGTATATTACAAATGTAAGGGTTCAGCAGTTCCCGAAAGCATTGTGCAGCTTCTGCACTTCATCAGTTCAAGGAAGACAAATACCATCTGCTATTTTTAGTAAGTGGCAGCCCATTCATATCTTGGGGTTGTCCTTAAGTTGGATATTCATAACCTGCGGAGAGATTCTATTTCCTTTGCTTTGTGTTACTTTTTTGGATCATCAATGGTCTCACTCCTCTCTCTTCAGTCTATTTCCTTTGCTTTGTGTTACTTTTTTGGATCATCAATGGTCTCACTCCTCTCCAGGTTCTTCTAAAATTTGTCGTAACTTCTTCACAAGGAAGTGTCCAATTGACTCTTTTTGCTTCGTTAGAATGCAAATAATTCCCATCTCAACATATTAGTTTTGAACTTGTCATTTATTTTTAACACAGCCCACATTTATTCAGCATTCATTGATCTTTCACCTTACTTCTTCTTGTATCAACTTCATTTCTCAAGTATATATGCCAATTATAGTTAACTTGTAATATAAACTTTATTAAATTTTACTATTTTTGTACTCAGTTCCTTGCAACAATTTACATACTGTTCATTTCCTTTATACCAATATTTGGACATCTTAATTTTTTTTTATTTTCCCATTTTTAGTAAATGTTCTACAGGATGCACCCATTTGTGCACTTGCTCTTGCTTTTCACAATTGACACCGTTTTTCTTTTCAAACACAGATATTTTCATTTTTAATTCATTAATATTCTGATCCACACTCCTTTTATCATACAAGCTCACTTTCAATGCCTATCATTCAGGTTCACAGCCAAAAAAAGGCATTATCATTCTACAAATGTATACATATGTATACATATGTTCATATTCCCACATTTCTAATGTTGCCACAAGCATTTCCTATAAATACATTAAACTAAGGAGATATCACAACACGTCTTACTCTCTAATCACTAAACATTCCATTTAGTCTCACACATGCTCTGATTCCATCATACACCTCTCTCAACACATTCAGCAACCCACATTCAGCATATACTACTATATAGTACAGGCGTATTCACTTTTAACATCAATAAATGTACAATAATATTTCTTTCTCACATTTATATATTTCTGAATAACCTATTGAAGAGGGATATCTGGTCTGCCCACATCCTGCCAAGCATAGAGCTGCACTTTAAATTTTGTCCTTTCAACCAGAATTTGAGAATTCAGAATTACTTTCCAAGGCACACTTAACAAACAAATTTCCCTGTAATTTTTGCATTCATTCTTTCTGTTTTTGCCATTGTCAGGCCTTAAAATACATATTGAACTAGTCTCTTAAGTAGTTTCTTAAGTAAACCACTTCCATCCATCTGCAACAGAAGCCCCTACAATTTTTCACAATTTGCATAGTATATATGGTGTCCATTTCATCAGTTTTCTTTTGGACACTATCAGGAATAATATTCCTTTCAATTTCATTCTTGAATATATTACTGACATTCATGTACAAATCTCAAATATACAACCTTTATCATTCCTTTACTTCAATTTAATCACAAATCACATTTATGTTTAATTCTGTTCACTCTGTTGGAGGCTGCTTGTTTAGCCTCTTTACTGCTGTTAAGAATTGATAACTGATATTGTTATGAAACATTTATTTCATTTATTCAATTTGTGTAGCCATCTATATCATGTTTGTGACTTTGGGTGGCTCACATAATTAAAAAACAACCAATTAACATAACCAATAAACAAAAATAAAAAATCAATAAACATAATAACCCTCTTTAAAATCATATTAAAAGCCAATTAAAAACCAAAATTGCAACCAACAAATAGAAAAGCAGACAAGTGAAAATTGTGGATATAGACATCTGAACCATAACTGGATTTCCAAGTATGTTGGCACAACCATGTCTTTAGAGCTTTTTGAAAGATCATCAGGGTCATGGCCAATGTAAACTCCAGGGATGATTTCCAAAAGGTGGGGAGTGTAGCAGAAAAAGTTTTTATTTATTTATTTATTTATTTATTAGTTTGTCAAACATGTACAAGATAGCAGGTACAAATGTGAACATGGACATAAACGAAGGAAATGAATGCAGATAAATGGGGACAGTAGGACAGGGACGGTAGGCATGCTGGTGCGCTTATGCACGCCCCCTTTACGGACCTCTTAGGAATGGGATGAGGTCCACGGTAGACAGTTTAAGGTTGAAGCTGCGAGGGTTTGAGGATGTAACAACGGAGTCGGGTAGAGCATTCCAGGCATTGATCACTCTGTTGCTGAAGTCATATTTTCTGCAATCGAGTTTGGAGCGGTTTACCTTGAGTTTGTATCGATTGTTTGCCCGTGTATTATTGCGGTTGAAGCTGAAGAAGTTGTTGACAGGTAGGACATTTTAGCAGACAATTTTGTGTACTATGCTTAGATCAGACCGCAGGCGGCACAGTTCCAGATTGTCCAAGACCAAAATTTCAAGTCTGGTGGCATAGGGAATTCTATTGTTAGTAAAGATATAATGTTACCGGAGAAGAAGCTTCACAAAATTAGGTTAACAATTCTTAATGCCTTTTTGGCAATGCTGTTACAGTGAGCTCTGGGGCTTAGATCATTTGAGATGAGTACTCCTAGGTCCTTGACAGAGTGAGGGTCGTCTACGAGGTCATTTCCGCCCAACTTGTATTTGGTGTTCTGATTTTTATTGCCAATGTGTAGGACAGAGCATTTATTAGTTGAGATTTGGAGTTTGCCCGACCATTCTGACACATGGTCAAGGTCGCTTTGTAGGGCAGCAGCATTGTCAGTGGTGTTAAATAATTTTACGTCATCAGCGAAGAGGACGCAGCTGCTTTTGATATGATCGCATAGGTCATTGATGTAAAGCAGAAAGAGTATGGAAGTGGGCCTGTTTTGTGTGCTGTGATTTAAAAAGTGTCATCTTGCAGGTACTTTCTGTCTGTTTTCTGCTCATCTTGAGCATCATGAAGTGCCTACTATAACTACATTCTGTAGGAATCTGTTGCTCATTTGTCTCTTCACTGGGCCTCCTACAAATGGAACAACATTGGTTTTGTTTGGTTTTTTTGCTTTTGTGTTTTTTCCCCTTTCCTTTTATATTTATTTAAATATAAATATCCATTTTTCTATATTGTATTTATTTCTGTGTTTTATTATTGCATTTAAAGTTTTTATTTTCTTCTTAAAATTGTGCCAAAATGTTGAATATACAGACACACACCCATTCGATTGCATTTTTCATATGGGAAGATCCCGCACAACCTCTTCACTGACCCTCAATTAATTAGAAATGTACATCTCACTCAAATTAATAACATCTATTTTGTGAAAGCAGTGATGATCAAGTGGTGACCCTCTATATAACTCCTTGGGGCCCTAATTTCAAAATCCATCCTGCAGAATTGTCTCCCGCAGCTGCTGCTCAGGGTAGAAACAAGACTGAAAATGAAGAATCAAGAAATCAAGAAAAAAGAGGAAGAAGGGAAAAAAAGATGAGAAATTGATAAAAGAAAAGGCTATTAGTAAGAGAAAGAATAAATAATCCCACCCATTTTTGACCTGGTGACACCTTCTGTTTCCTTAAGCCCTACCCATTGTTGATGTCACTTTATTCTCTCAGATTATTCTAAAAGCAACGTGCCCCTGCTGTAAACAGTAGCTCTTTATCTGAGTGAACTCCCTAAATATTATTCACCTTTGTTCCCATGGCTGTAGCCTATGTATCGATTGCATCTTCAGTTGGTGAGCTCTGAGAGTAGCAATTCCACCTTGAAATAAAACACTATTAACATGGTTACTGCACTAATGAGTATGCCCTGTGCAAGATGGGCAATTGTAACATGAAAACGAAATCATTGGAGATGATGGAGTGTGCATTTAAATATTATTCAAAGGAATATTATTGACCCATTGCTCTCCCGAGTGGTTGCAGTCTGTCATGTAGATTCTTGCTTAGATTCATATCGACGTACTGTGTGACATGGACTGTTGTTCTATACATATAAAGAGCAATATTCCAAATGATAGCATGTGCTTTGCTCTTTCCACACAGAAAGCAAACACTTAAGAACGCAGCAGTTTTGAAATGAAAGGCACAAATCTTGACACCGAATATTGCTCACATTTTGCTTTCAGGAATAAAGCTATTTCTTTATTTATGAGGAAAATGTGAAAAGCACACAAAGCACAAAAACTAGTTAGGATATGCTCTGCACCGCACCCCACCTATTTTGCAACCTTTTTTTTTTTTTTAATACAATGCTGTAAGAAAAATATAACATTTTATCCTGTCCTCTGTGCCATGTTTCCAGAGTTCATTTTTATAGCTGTGTGAAGAATAAGGGTTATGGGCAACAGAGGTTCCAATACACCCTCAGTGTAATAAACATCAAAGCAGGAGGGAACCAAATGCTTAGAGAAGTCCTGAAGACATGGTAGCATTTTAACCCCTGCTGTAAAATATCAAGGTATGAAGAGACTGAGTAAAATAGCACTTTGTAACAATATGATAATTAAGGGATTATAACCTGCAATACATGCTCCTGTAGACAAAACAAAAACCTTTCCCTCCTGAAAATTACTCTGAGCATTGATTGTTGGTTGTCACCTATTACATCTGCTTCTGCTCAGAACGAGTGGATTGAGTTTGGTAACCTTGAACTGATCAAAAATATCTGGTTTATTACATTGTACTTTTTACAAACTTTAGGCTTCAACTATCTGAGCTCCGAAAGCTTATTTAGAGCAGCACCACCTACAGTGATTAACCCTTCTCCCCCTTGCCCCAACCTAGGACATAATTAAGCTTCTCCAGTTCCCTCTTAACCTGTTCCTTTGATCTTTGCCATGATGATATGCAAAGCCCTCACGGTAAGGCCTCACCTCTTCCCATTGGTTTGGATTTTTGATAACTCTGTACTGAGTTCTGAAGAAGCAAAATCTATTGAAGATTTTCTCAAGCTGTGGACAAATCCAGCTCAAAAAATAGTTTTCTTTTTTTTAAAAAAAATCCACTATCAGCCAAAGAGTCTACATTATTTCTCAGGACCCAAAAAGAAAATATCAGTCCAAGGAAATTCCAAAGGTCTGTGACTGACCTTTCTTTGGTTTTAATCACTGAAACTCCCGACAGCTTAATAAGTTGAAGGTGCTGGATCACAGTCAAACTTAATAAGGCCCATAGCAGAGGGCTGGCCAGTCCTGATTGCTCCCATAAGTCTTAGAACATCTGGCCCTCTGTCCTTGGGTGAGAACTGTTTTCCATAACTTGCCTCATGCTCATCACCCTGTACATTAGCTGTTTTTATTAACCCACAAATGATAGACTGCTGTATTTTTGTGTGCGTATTGGCAGTTTCCTGCCTTCCACCTGATGACAGAGATGATTGCTCCCTCCCAAATAGAATTACAGGCAGCGTGTTTTCAAACTCTCTCTCTCTCCTTTTTTAATCCTCTCTAACCCTTATATCACTGTGAGTCATGTGGCTCAGCCTAACCTTCAGCTAAGATATGATTAAACAACTAGACTACAGCTACAGGTTAGAAGAAGTATGATGTTGGAAATAAGTGGGGGGAGAGAATTGCTCATACCCACCCCCTTATTTTTTGAACATCATTCCATTTTCTTAAAAAGAAGGGGGATATTAAAAGTTGAGAAAATATTAGTGTGACATATTTAAGGGTTCCCTACAAGGTTAATGACCCCAGAGATCACTAGGTACTGATTTTGTCCAAGGTTGCCCAGGATAAAAAGCTCCTGCCACCACCCACTGAGCTATAGAGAGCAGTGTGACTCTCTTCTTTGTCCTTGCCTGAATACTTCAAAGCCAGTTCTTGGATGAGAGGTGCAGACTTTGAATATGGCTAGATCAGAGTACAGGCGGTTTAAAAAAGAAGCATCTGTTTATTTAAAGAACCTCTCGACGTCTAGAACAAATGGTTATTAGATAGAGTAATAGCAAATGATTATAATCTAACAATTCCTCTACATTCGCCCTCACTCCCTCTTTCTCTCTCACTTCATCATTGCATTCTAACCTCTGCTGCTAGTCATTCCCTTATTCATTTTCATGTTAGAATTACACTTGGAAAAAGATCCAACTGGGAAAAAAATAGAGGCAAATATCCAATAGTTTAAAAAAAAAACTGGACATATTTGGGAAAGAGGGATAGAGTTGGAATCCTGGTTAAGACAGTTTCACTGAAAAGGAAGAAAAAGAGAAAATAAGCATAAAATATATCTAAATTTATATATGTTTTTAAATAGAAAAGCAATATAAATCATCATGGAGAAGATTGTTAATAGACTCCTTCAAGACTTTATCTCTCCCATCTTAAGTTCTGGGGGATGTGTGTTAATCATGAAGTTGAATTTGAACTGGATAACCCTTCAAATGAAGAATATCTTCAAATATATGACTTTGTTGTCCCGTATAAAATTGATGACCTCATTTCCTTAAGCATGTTTTGACATTTATTGATTTAAAGTGTTAGATAGTGGGTAGAGATGACAGGAGACAGACTTCCAAGCAGCTCTTTATTTCAGCTCTTGTATCAGCAACCAGCAAAGAGCAGTCTGACAGCTTGCCCTTTTATAGGGAGCTGTCAGACAGACCAGCCAATAGCGTTTGAGCTTTTTCCCGCTCAAACACTGGACCTGGTTGGAACCATGCAACACAGTTATAACAGTTAGAACATAACACCCCTCCCCTACTGGATGGAGCAGTCCAGCATACGTAATCACGAAGGTAGGCGGGGCGTTTAGGAGCCCTACTAGAACTGCGCAATTGAGTCTGACAGCTTGCCCTTTTATAGGGAGCTGTCAGACAGACCAGCCAATAGCGTTTGAGCTTTTTCCCGCTCAAACACTGGACCTGGTTGGAACCATGCAACACAGTTATAACAGTTAGAACATAACACCCCTCCCCTACTGGATGGAGCAGTCCAGCATACGTAA
>QLTV01012184.1:3861795-3900232 GCA_003457575.1 Thermophis baileyi | reverse complement strand
CCGCTGCTCCCGGGTCGGGTCGAAAGGCGCCGGTGGGTGGACGTTGGACATCGCGGCAGAGAGTAGGCAGAAAGGCAGCTGCCTGGCTGGTTGGAATCGCTGAAGAAGCAGTCACGGTTCTCCTGAACCCAAGCCCTCGTCGCCACTGTTAGATAGTGGGTAGAGATGACAGGAGACAGACTTCCAAGCAGCTCTTTATTTCAGCTCTTGTATCAGCAACCAGCAAAGAGCAGTCTGACAGCTTGCCCTTTTATAGGGAGCTGTCAGACAGACCAGCCAATAGCGTTTGAGCTTTTTCCCGCTCAAACACTGGACCTGGTTGGAACCATGCAACACAGTTATAACAGTTAGAACATAACATAAAGCAATATCTTCCAGACTCTTTTGCTTTAATTTGTAAACTTTTGACTCATTTTATGCTAAAGTTTTCTGTGTTTGACACTGCAATATTAAATATGAAGTCATTTAAATCAATGAGCCTTGCCTCTAAATGTGGTCTGTTTACAATGCCAGAGTGCTGAATCGAAATGCTATAGGGATCCAACATAAACAGTGGTGATAAAAAAAATAATGAAACATGAATTGCATTGTCACAATATGAATGCCAGCATCTTGACAACATGAATATTTGCAGTCTGATATAAAAGTCACATGGTTTGTCTGTCCTCCATTTCTGTGTAGACACTACTCAAAATTTAATGTCTGTCCATAGTCATTTTTGTTTTTCTGCAGTAAGAAAAACAAAATAATAAGAAACTATTATTAAAATTTATCAGGTAATTATAAAGCTCACTTCACATAATGGCTTGGTGAAGTTCAAGAAAGCCTACATCTTAGGTCTTGGTTTTTTGCACTTGTGTTGGGAGCACCAAATTGCTTCCAGGTTCAAAGGATTAGGAATTGACATCACCATTGCCCAGGGGACACCCACTTAGGGGCTCCTTTCATGTCCCCAGCAGAAGCTGGAGGGCACCCCGCCCCACAGCAGCACTCAGGTCTCAAATGCAGGCTAGCTAACCTCCAACCCAGCATCCTAACCACATGACCCACTGTTTTCCTCTCAGCCTTGTTATCCTTATTCATGTAGAGAAGATATTTTGAGCAGCTGTTTTACTTTTATTATTGTTAGACCTTTTTGTCTTAGGTTGCTGGTCATAGGATATACCATCCAAGTCCTGAGTGCACAACAGTATTCTGGACATCCAAAGAAAAACAAGACATGAGAGTGTACTTTCCTGCAATACACTAGATATTCAGGACCAGTCCTTCCATTAAATCAGATGAAGGGGATATATTGAAAAGTAGCCTGTGAAGTATGATGGATTGAATCATGTCCCAAATGTTCTGCATCCCTGCCTATATGTAGATGACTGGCTTGTCACTTTGTAATCATTGTGCTAGTTTACACATCATGAATAACTCAGCCATGTGTGGTACACCTAGGTTTATTATGTGGTACCCTCTTTCCCCCTTTTTTTTCCATCCTCCAAGTCACTGCAAGGAGAGTGGTAGTCACCATTCTCTTTGGTTCTTGCTGTTTTAATTTTTTTCCCCAGATTGGAGTGATCAAAGTCAACCCCCTTCCCATAGCTGCATAATGTCCAAGCTATCAAGGAAATAAACACAGGAGATTAAACCACAAACTGCTGTTTGTATTTCAATCCATTCTTTAGCTTTGTCAATAATGCTGACCAGGTATTCTGTCCAGACAATGGTTGTCACTGATTGGATTGCACTGCTTACCAACTGTGCTAGAAAAACCAAACCCTAATCACTTTTCTTTCTTTGACCAACTCTGGGAAAGTGTGGTTTCCATTGGTAGACCTTGTCTTGGAACCACTACTTTGACTTCCCCATAGTACTTGACACCTTTTTATTCCTCTACCAGTGGACCAGCGAGGGATGAAAAAAAGAAAGAACACATTACAAAACACTACAATTTTACTGTTCTTCTGGTTACTTGGTTTAGAAGTGGAAACTGGAAGAATTATTGTCAATTTTACCTCTGAGTCCAATGCTTCACATTCCAGTAATGAACTTCAGTCAATTCAGCAGTGCAAAATGAAATGGCCATGGAGGGCATCCATTCCAAAATGATTGGAAAAGAGAGGTCTTTCCCAGTGCAATGTACAGTAGCTAGTTGGAGTAGAAGCAGCTGTATTCAACTAAATAAAGCACAGCAGGGACTCACCCAGCATTCCTTCTATGGTTAGAAGACTGTTTTTGAAGTAGAGTAAGAAAAGGCGGATAGGGGTTGCCTTTGCAGTGGGGTGGGATAGAATGAAGATAGTGTCAGGTGCTTCTTTCTTCAAGAAAGAGCAGGCGGTAAGCAGGATGTGCAGATGGGCCCTCAGACTCAGAAATGAGAACTACTAACTTTTCAGCAATGCAAGAGAAGTTGTCCAATCAAGGGATTTAGTTTAGTGCCCAAAAAACAGGATCTATTTCAGACTAAATCTAATTGCATCTAAATTAATTGGGTCATTTTTTTAATCATAGAATTTGCATGACATGCTTACACCTCACCAAAGCAGAGTTTGATCTGCTCCTTGAGACAGAAGCAACTGTAATTTGTTTTGTCTGCTCTATGGCTGCCCCATGTAAAGTGGGAAAGAACATGGGGGAGGGGAAGGGAGAAAAGGGATAGGAGGTACCATGGGCAGATCTGGAAACTCACTTCAATTCATCAATCATTATAAGTGATATAGCTGGGAAGTTTTCCTTCACCAACTCTTTTTTTTTTTTTACTACACATTTAAATTCATTGCTCTTTCAGGAGAAAGTTTAATTGCCATTATTTCTTAGAGGAACAGGTCATAATATTTTCTTTCAAATTCCTGCAGCATTTGGGAGTGATACAAGAATGATACAGTCTAAATCAGATTCTGAGAAATCATGCTGATAACTCCAAGCCTTGAAAGAAATCCCTTATTAAGTCAATTGCATGTATTAGGTGATGCAACATGTTATACAGAGGCAGTATTGGACACACGTGATGCTGCTAATTATAAATGTATCCATTTTTTTCTTGCCAAAAATGGTTATGCATATCTCAGCATTATTCATTTTACCATTATTTAATATCTTTTTACAAAATGGAAACAAGACAAATGTCCACCCACTTAATTAATTTGCAATCCAATATTCTTCTTAGTGCTGTATTATTTTTTATACCTTATACAAGCAAAACATATTGCCCTTTTGTTGTTTCTAAGGTTTGAATGAATGCTTGCATGTGCACATATGTGCATTAAGCATGTTGTTGTATTACCATACCTATTTCTTTTAGTTTTTCATTACAATTGGTAAAAACCTTCACTGGTGTTTTCCTATTCTCACCCTGATTTCGGCAACGCAATCTGCAGAGGCTTCCAGAACTACAAAAATGGGATTCACATATAGGTGGCCCATGGGCCCACTCCTGGTCAAGGCTAATTAGTGGTTTTATTTATTTATTTATAAATTTTTATGCCTCCTGTATCAGTGATACAGCAACTTGATCTCGATCAAGGGTTGCCTTTTACAACTTTCAATTATTTTAAGTACATGTCATGAGCCTTGGTGGCGCAGTGGTTAGAGTGCAGTACTGCAGGCTACTTCTGCTGATCACCAGCTACCAGCAGTTGGCAGATCGAATCTCACCAGGCTCAAGGTTGACTCAGCCTTCCATCCTTCCGAGGTCGGTAAAATGAGGACCCAGATTGTTGGGGGCAATTTGCTGACTCTGTAAACCGCTTAGAGAGGGCTGTAAAGCACTATGAAGCGGTATATAAGTCTAAGTGCTATTGCTATCTTTTGAGGAAGTGAGGAAGACATCATGCTATTTTCCTTGGTTGATAAGAACATGTTGTCCTTTTCCTATGCACATTTTAGTCTTAATTATTGCCAGAGCGATACAGACTTCCAGAATTCTGATTGGAGACAATATCTTGTCTACTTCATTTCCTATAATTCCACAAACTCAGATGATCTGAATACTCCAGTATCAAAGCTTGCTACTGGTATGACCCTCCTATACTAAGACCATACAACTTGACACAGTAACCAGTGGCACCCATCACAATTACATCAAAATAATGAAATATGGATTCTCATTTAATAAGGAGTCCAATTATGTAATGCCACCAATGATCAAGTTGTATCATTTGTTTTCTAACATCAATGATGCATACGTCACCATTGCCCCCTTGTCCCCCTGACTGCAAAATAGGTAATAGAAATGGGAGGGGAAAAAAATAGATTCAGATTTGAATCCTTGCAAAAATGTGCTCTCCAAAGGTAATATTTATCCATTAGAACGGGGTGCCAAACTCGCAGCCCACGGACAGGATGCGTCATGCACTGGCCACTCCTTTAGCGAAGGGGGAGAAGTAGCAATATGTCACGTGATGACAATGTGACGCCGCGAGTTTGTCACCCCTGCATTAGATATTCACATTGGAGCCTATTTTCCATATATTCACCACAGTGCAAAATAACAGTTGAGGGAGAACAATTTTCACTGGGAAAACTATTAGTTACAATAAACGGGCATGTTCCTCATTTACAGTACCATGTTACAATATATGCACATATTCTGTGAGATGCTACACATTGAAATCTAATGCCCCTTAATTCAGGGGTAATAACAGCACAGAGTGATTAATTTGGGGCCAATTATTAACTCATGCCTTCCTTAGGACTATTAGCAATACTGTCGGTGAAAGTAGTCCAATGATCTTAACTTTCCCGAGAAGCCAGCACCATCGATGTCACTGAATCGGTGTGCAAAGTTGATGAAAACATCAATCCCAAAATTATTTCCAACAAAACTACTTTTATGTTTTCCAACTTAGTGTGCAATGGAATGAGGTTGGAGTCGTTCTTTATTGAATCTTTCAATGCTCACACCATGCCACATAACTTCATTAATCAACTTGCTATACCTCCTTCAGGAGATATTACTAGCTGATGATGAACAACTGTTTGCATAGTTGAAAACTACTTGGAAGCCAAAGAAAGCATATGCTAATCAGCTCTCTTAATCCTGTGTGCAGCATTGTTTAATTTAGGGTAAGTTCTAAAACCCTGTGTCCTCCCCACTCTTTTCCTCTATTCTTAGCAGCTGCTAGATGAATAGTTGTAGTCCAGGGAGTTGGTCTGAAGGATATTCCCCTATGCAGCTGTAGATAAAAGGCAGGTTTTAGCAGCTGTAGGACAAAGAAATGGAATTGTTTTTAAATCCTGGGCTTTTTGCCACAGGAGAACTTTTGCTCAGTCCCAAGGTCTGAAGCAATCTTTATTTATTTATTTTTTATTTTTTTTGTTGGTCACTTTGGATTCATTGCTGCATTTATGTATAGGTATGCAACGCAACCCCCTTGCTCTACTCTTTGTAGGGTGGGCTAAAGGACTGCTGGTTGAACTCGAGTGCAAGAAATGCAATGCCTTGAATACAAAAGCCTTCTAAGTGATGATAAAACAATGAGGTATCTCCTTGTTCTCTTTTTCAGCAGTTGTGAGAAGCCCTCGGAAACCCACTCACTCAAAGGCCAGGAAAAGCACTGGAAGAGCTATTTTGGTAGCTCTCCTAAGAGTGCAAAGTCTTTCCAATTCTTGGGAATGTCTTAGAAGTTTGAAACATTGGCTGAAAATGCAGGATAGGGTCAGGATATCAAGAATATTCTACAGTAAACATCTAGGCCACTTAATATCATATGGGCCTTTTTCCATAGATGAAATTAACCAAGGGAATAAAATCATTCTCATAAGTACAGGAATACCTTCCCAAGGAATTGTCTTTTTAAATGATAGTTATTAAATGATTCTACTTTTGTGTGCTGTAACATCAGTATAGTGAATGCTTATTGGGATGTAAATCTTATTAACAATTGGCAAAATTATTTTGTCTTATTTATGTAATTTGATCATTCAAATGGGGCCATGACATATCTTATATATATATAAGGTTATTGGGGTTTTCTCCCGCGTGAAGTTGGAGATGTCATTGCAACTAAACTAGACCAAGTAGGAAATAACCAGCTAGATGACTTTGGGCCAGTTCAGCTCACCTCACAGGATGGTTGTTGTGGGGAAAGAGGAGGTGGAAGGAGTATTAGCTTTGTTCACCACCTTGAATTATTTATAAAAAATAAAGTGGGATACAAATAAAATAAATGCAAGGTTACTGGCTTTATAAATTTCCAGTATAGAAAATAAGCAGTTAATATCTCTATATAACCTACAGTAACTTCTACCAATGCTAACATCTAGTAATAAAATTAATTTCCCTTTTAATTAACTCCAAGGTTAACATCAGACCAACAATCAAGTAAACAATATCCCAATCAAGAAACTGCCAAAGAAGACCACCCCCACCAACACTGACAGGCAAGTCTCTAGAATATAAACTGACAGCCAACTGCACTCCTTCCTAGCACCGATGATGTTACCTAGTTTGGGTAATAAAACATCAGCAATAAAACAAGCAAGCTCAGAGAGCACCAAGAACCCCTCATTTCAACCCTGAGCTAGAAATATTCTCCTCTATTGGTTATTTCCCTTTTCCTTCATCAAAAAAAAAAAATTGAACATATGACAATATGCTATAGGGCACTGCACACCAAAACAACTAGACACAAGGACAGTTTTTCCCCCGAATGCCATCACTCTGCTTAACAACTAATTCCCATAACACTGTCAAATAATTTACTAAGACTGTATTACTATTATTCCTTTCTTCCTTACTAGTATCTCTTCCGACTTATTACTAAAACCATGTTGCTTGTATCTTTCAATTATATTGTTTTTATTTGTTTCCTAGTATGATTTGATAGCTTATTAGTAACCTTGACTATCATTAAGTGTTGTATCTTTTTATTCTTGATGAATGTATTTTATTCTCCTTATGTACACTGAGAGCATATACACCTAAGACAAATTCCTTGTGTGTCCAATCACACTTGGCCAATAAAGAATTCTATTCTATTCTATTCTATTCTATTCTATTCTATTCTATTCTATTCTATTCTATTCTATTCTATTCTATTCTATTCTATTCTATTCTATTCTATTCTATTCTATATAAAAACTTTATCTTACTAAATACAATAAACCTTGGAGGCAGATTAAAATATTTCAGCTGTTATATACAGTGAGTATTTGAATTCGTTACAATTAATGTGATCATTAAAGTAGCCACATCCATTTTCTAGACTCATACCTAAAAAGTCAAACGGCTTAATGAGTGGCAGATAAGTGTTGTATTTGATTGAATCCTAAATTATTAGAAAAATATAATTTTGCCCAGTTGCCAAGCACCCAAAATGTGATCATGTGACTAGGTGGAAGTAACTCAAGGTAGGTCCATCGTCATTTTGAATGGCAGCAAGCCAGAGACA
Organism: Thermophis baileyi; assembly: GCA_003457575.1. Classification (NCBI taxonomy): domain Eukaryota; kingdom Metazoa; phylum Chordata; class Lepidosauria; order Squamata; family Dipsadidae; genus Thermophis; species Thermophis baileyi. The sequence goes on along the minus strand of QLTV01012184.1, from coordinate 3,892,853 downwards.
ATCTATATCTTAGACAAAAAGCCAGTCTCTTTGCGCCAATCACTTTCTCTCAGGCCTGGAAAGCAGGCAATAGAAAACCACTTCTGAAATCTTGCCCAGGAAACTGCAGGAACTAGTCCAGGCAATTGCCAAGAGACAAGTATGACTCAAAGACATATGCAAAAAAGAGAAAATTAAATAGCATAAGTGAATACGATAATAGATTCCCACCTTTGAAATAAAATGATGCAATCAAACAGGTTCATAGAAGATTCCTTTGGATAGTGGTGACAGCAGTAAACTTATTGAACAGAAATTCCATCTTAAAAATGTCATTGGTAATGTTCCCTTGAGAACAAAGTCTACCAAAGGAAAGCAAGCTACTTTTGGGCATAATGGCATTATCAGTTTGATCCAATGGTACATTTATTGATAGATTCTGTTATTGTTGTTTAAAGAGTCCCAATCCTTGGCAAGGGTTGTTTAAGACAGTTTCACAGTTGAACCAGGGGTGAAATCCAGCAGTTTCTGACAGGTTCTGGAGTACAGGTAGTGGAAATTTTGAGTAGTTCGGAGAACCGGCAAATACCACCTCTGGCTGGCCCCAGAGTGGGATGGGAATGGAGATTTTGCAATATCCTTCCCCTAGGAGTGGGAAGAGAATGGAGATTTTGCAATATCCTTCCCCTAGGAGTGGGGAGGTAATGGAGATTTTGCAGTATCCTTCCCCTGCCACGCCCACCAAGCCACGCCCACCAAGCCACACCACGCCCTCCAAGCCATACCCACAGAACCGGTAGTAAAAAAAAATTGGATTTCACCACTGAGTTAAACCTTTTTGTTATAAATACTTTTCAGTTTTCCATTCTGATTTAACAATGCTATGTAGCTGATAAAGCATGTGTATTAGATATAGTAGATCTGGAATTTAGATTTAGAACCACTGCTCTTGAACGTACATACAAAAGAGTATAATGTTTGTGAACTGAATCAGTATAGTTATATGTAGCACTTGGCATAAGAGAAAGAAGGAAATTTTCGAAGTATCAAACAATTGCGTTCATTAAATGCAAACTTTATCAAATAGTGCTATTTAAAGGCAAAATGCGTAGTTTGGAAAACTTGCTTATACCATTTTAATAATTTAAATTTGGAAAAATACAGTCCTTGGGAAGAGATTATTTGTTGTATTTTTTAAGGAAAGTGATAAGTTACTGTGCTAAAAGAATAGAAAAGAAATATAAAATTTAACTATTTAATTACATTTAAAATATATGTTGTTATTTTTGGTAACTTAATGCACTTTTGCTGATTAGCAGTGAATGACAATACTTTATAACTTGTTTATAGATAGATGAAATATGAAAAAGAAGAGATCTTTTGTTGAAATGTCAGAGAAAATGATAAATTACTGAAATTGTGCTTATCTTGATGAAGAGGGAAGTAATGTATTTATATCTTTTCTCTTTTTTTCTTTTTCTCTGCACTTTTTATTTTTTATATTTTTCTTAGTTTGTATTAGTTTTTTATTTTTTATAACTTTAATAAAAGTTATAAAAATCTTTATATAACTTTAATAAAAGTTATTAAAAATGCACTCCTTGTAAGATCAGCCAAGAGTCCTAATTAAAAGGAAAATATGTAAGATCACAGAGATATTACATATGAAATATATTTCATTCATCCAAATATTACAATGGTAAAATTACCCAAATAATAGAATTTTAACTTTAAACCTTTGGGAATAAATTCTCCAATTCAGGATATCTGGTTGGATAGCTTCATTCTGGATATCTTTAAGTAATAAAACAATTCTGTAATGTTGAGATCCAAATATACCAAATTATTTGAAATTACATTCAAAGGCTCTGAGTCAACTATGGCTTTTATCTCTATCAGTTCAACCTGTGATGGGGATAGTTTATGATTCAGTGTTAGATACACATGCATTGTGAACAGATTCAACTCCAAGCTTATAGACTTAAAAGTTATAGCACATTATGGGAATATATCTATGATTTTTGGGCCATCTCTTTCATTAGAATACATAACGCAAGGTTTATTCTCAAAAATATGTACAGAATTTCAGATTAAGGACTAGTGAATACACCATGGAGCAATCCTAAATCTTAGATCTGTTGACTGGGTGTAACTGAATGTAACAGGATAAGAAAAATATGAGGAGAGAAAAAAGCCAGAGATCCTTGTGGGGGAAAAATGCTTCCCACAGCTCCAAAGCCAGAGCGAACAGTCTTCTATTTCAGTCTTGGCCTTCATGAAAACATTAGGCTAGCTCTGTCTATCCAGTTTATTTTTATTGGTTAAAACAGAGTTATGATCTACTTTATATTGATGAGGGATATAGCCCATCATCCAGATTTTGTAGTGCAATGATGTACATGTTCAAAACTGTCCTCAAATACCATATGCAGTACTTGTAGTGAGGAAAGGGAAGAAAATGAATTCTGAAATGTCAGTAGCTGAGAATGTAGTAACTAACGCTGTTAACTAAATGCATCAAGGTAGATAGCTTTCTGCAAGCAGGTACCCTGAAGACATGTTGGATCAGTTTCTATAATCCGTATGTCTGAATGTTGGCAATACTGGCATAGAATAATGGGTGTTGGTTCAACAGTCTTCTGGACATCAGATTGAAAAGGCTGCATTGCACCATATCACTGAAAGACTAAATTTACCTACTAGGTTAAACCATGGACTCTTTTATCATATGTTATTGAATAAGTCAAACAAACCACATTATGCCTTATAGAATTTTGTGAAGCCTACCAATGCCTATATTTATATACAATTTTCATTGGAATCCCTATATGTACTTATGATATATAATAAAAAATAAGAAATTGTGCTAACTTTGATAACAGTGACGTGCTTGGATTTTCTATCCAAGCTTGATTCTGCACTGAATATGCTGTTTTCCTTCAAAAGGAAAGGACCTCATTTTTTTTTTGAGGTTTTATCATTCATAGAGTTGAAAATGATTAATAAGTGTTGCAACATGGGTTTTCAAGAGCATAAATAAGATGCATCATTCACATTAAAGATAGCATTTGGTGGAAGATTTATAGATTATTTGACTTCATAAAATGACAATGTTAAGAATTTCTATGAAGGTGTAACAAATTAATATGTACACATAAAATTTTCTTAGGAAAAACATCTTTAAATTATTTTCTCAAAAAAATTTTAGAAGTGACTTTGTTTTCAAACATCAGGGAAGAAGGACATGTACTAGGCTCTACCAAAATCAAAATGGATAAGTAGCAATACTACTGTATTCTAAACAAATAGATTGTAGATTTTTATTCAAATTTGTTTGGAGACACTGCAGAATCTCTCCCTTATAGGCCTTGGTACTGTGGTTTCTTTCTTACTATGTCCCATAGAAGTTCTTATGTTGTTAAACATGATATGCAGAGGTGGGTTCCTACCGATTCGGACTGGTTCTATAGAATCGGTAGTAACTTGGCGGCCTGGGTCGCTGGAACCAGCAGCGACCTAGGCCTGCCATGCCCCCGAGCTGGTTCTCTCGGCGGCGCCATAGGCGGTGCCATCTTGTTGGGGGTTTTTTTGGTACTGTGCATGTGCGCGTGCGCACACAAAGTGCACATCCGCGACCCGCCCATGCTGCGCGCAACGCCCACGCAGCACGTCCCTGAGCGAACTGGCAGTAGGAAAATCCGGAACCCATCCCTGATGATATGTCTTCCAACTAAAGTATCAATCAACAATACGTTATATTTGTTTCCTGCCTCATTCTACACATCTGATCCTATGGTCTATCATACTTCTTTAGTACTATCACTGGAGCCAGGCCAGAAGAGGAATACATCATAGTCTAAAATTACTGTATGTGCTTCAGTATCAATCAGTTGGCCAGCATAGTCTTCTTCTTTTTTTCTTTTTTCTTTTTTTGCTTGTTTGTTTGTTGGATTTTTGAGCAATCACTTAAAAGGTTCTGTAAGTTTTTAGGGCACCAAATGTACATGTTATGATTCTTAGTACCCCAATTGCTGTCTAGACTCTTTTCCTTGGACTTAAGAGAAATATTATACAAGTTTCTCTTTTCCATCCCTAAAGTGTGAAATAGAAACTTAGGAAGAATTTTATCCATGACATGCTTATGTGTGTGCATCTGCAGCTTATGAAACTAACCTAATCAGCAGTTAGCCAATACAATCTCCAGCAAACAGCTTGGGTAGAGGATATATTCCAATCTCTCAGAAGAATCTTTCAAAATATGGAGGTTGCTATCAATAATATATCACTAGTGGAAACCACTTTGGCTTCCCTTATATAGAGCAATTTGAAAAGTTATGAGCACTTTCAAGCGCATTCAGCTAAAAACTTTTTTTTAAAGAAAAAGATTTACTAAATTTAAAATAACTGTCCAACTGAATTTGCATTCTCAAATATTTCCTGTTCCTAGGGGAGTGGAGGAAGCCTCTAATTTTGTTTTTCATTTTTAAAAGAAGTTCTAATTCTATTTTCTTAAACATAAAGATTCACTGTTTTTTATGCTGGTTTTTGAGCAGTTATTTTATATGTTCCCATTGTTGTTGTTTTAATTCTAAGGAAGAGTGGCATAGGTTTCAGACTAAATGACAGTCAAGATACAAAAACTTTATTGTTATTACTACCAGTGTGATGCACAACAGTCCCATGTGGCTGTCTATTGGCTATTCAAATGGAAAACAAAAGCCTGTTTATCAGCTGGCTAATTATACTAAAATATGAAGTAAGGTTCCCAAAGGGAAAGCCTCTTCTCTTTTCTGTTTTTCCTCCCAAGCATAAACCTCTTTCCATAGCTGATACTTCAGAGTGTTCATATGTTTATCACTAAGAACCACACCTGACTGTTAACCTTTCCTTTCCAGAAATCTCCCTGTTTGCTATATAACCTCTGGTATAAGAGGAACCACATTGCTTAACGTTTTCAAACTTGCCTTTTATCTGTCTTTCTCACTTCAGGTAAAAGCAGGAAACCAAAATAAATCTGGTGTCAACTGAATATTTCTGAAATACAATCTGCAGAAAATAGTAGTAGCAGATTGTATCTTTCTGCCATATTGTACCTTAGAGAGCAGTAGTAGGCAGATCCAAGCTCACTGAGGCCTACCCAGCCTCCATCATGAAAAGATCAGATCTAAAGGAGTTGTTTGATTTCAAGAATTTATTAACGGGTGACCAAATATACAGTATTTCATTATTTTAAAATTTTGATTTAATTATCAAGCATAATGGGGATTTTTTGTGATATATTTATATATGCTGACCTGCTAAATTGTAACCATTGTAACAAACCCATTTCTCCATAGGTATCATTTTTCATGGATCCATATGTTTAGCACTAACACTGAAAAAGATGATTTTATTACAGGAAAGCTTCCTTAAAAGTCTGCAATGCCTTTGTAGAAAACTTCTTGTAAGCATACTGTGGGCTTTGTGAGTAAAATTTAGACAGGGGTTTTATCTACGTTTTCTACATATACAGATACATATCTACATATAGTCTACATTTTCTAACCTTAGCCATCAGGATGAATGTTTAACCCTTCCAATGTCTGCTTATTTTCTCCTCAAAATGTGTTCCAGAAAAATAGGAGAAGGAAGGTGTGTTAGTTATTTGTAAAAATAATAAAGATGAGATACAAATAAAAATGTTCCCCTATCCCCCATGCTAAGGTAACATCTGATTCAGCCCTCAATCATGCAAGCTAACAGGGCAATCTGAGGCAGGGCTATGCATGGGCTCTGTTGTCTTTAGGATATTTCCCAGAATCCTATCTGTGGATATGGGGAATGGGAGTTCCTATAGAATTAATATAAGCATATCAATATACAGTAGATAATAATTCCTAGAGGACTTGTTTGAGCAGCACTGCCCTATCACACTTTTCCTGGTTTTCAATTGTCAATTTTAAAGCTTTAAATAAATCAAAAGAAATACTTCTTGAAATTATATTTGTCATCTCCCAAAGAAAAACTCCCCCTAAAAATAAAGCCACCAACTTAATTTCTCTACTTTTCCCTCCTTCAATGCCCTTTAATTTTTCTTTGTAACACCAACAATACCTGTTTGGGTTGGTTAAAGATATTTCCTTAATCATGCCTGCCCATACTTAAAAGGGATGAAAGTGTGGAGGCTTTTTTGCTGCCCACCTCTTGGCTGTCTCTGTTCACTGAGGGAGGCTGTACTGCTGAGCAGTCCTAATGCTTAGCAGAGTTAAATTGGGAATGAAGAATCCTATTTCTCATTGCTAAGATCCAGTGAAGCTGGGAATAGCAACAATATCGGTCTGGCATGGCTGGCTCAGGAATTCTGGGAGTTGAAGTCCACAGGCCATAAAGTTGTCGTAGTAGTTGCTTACCCCTGGTCTATACAAAAAATAGCAGACTATAGTGAGCTTATCCAAAGGTTGATCCACCCTAACTACCCAACCTCTGCCATTTCAAAGAGTGTTTAAGTTGCCATTCAAATTTTAGTCCAGAAAGCATGTCAATAAATACACACCAACCTGGAATGCATGTCTCTTTGTCTTCTTTTTTTCAATCATTCTCAGAGAGCCCGAACATCATTTTTATGGGTTTATGGAGATATCAAAATTTCAAGTAATGTTTCAGAACTAACAAATATTGGTAGCTGTAACTTTAAAAAAAAAAAAAGCCTGATCATATATTCAAACAGCAAAGATGTCAAGATTTAGGCAGTCAGTAAAGACATGTTTATACAATGATATTTTGAAACAGGTTGAACATAAACAGTATATTTAAAACATTTTGCCCATTGTGGTTTTTTTCTCCGCATAATCCTTTCCACAGTCTTCCAAGTGAGTATGCCTCTTTACATACTAATTGGAGCAAAAATATTAGGAGAAACCCCTCCATTACCGCAACATTCTTTTTTAGAGGGGAAAAGCGCTCCTGAAGGAATAAATGTTGCAAATCCACATGATCAATAACACTTTTCAGCTGTGCAAGAAGCACATTAGAATTATTCATTTTGCAACTAGCGCTTGCTCTTCTCTGAAGCCAAACCCCATTGAGTGCACTTCGAGTTACCACCAGGTAAGCCTCTACCCAAAGGAGGCCTAAATCAATTAGTAGCCCCCTCCTCCGAATAAACTGCCACTCTTGAAGAGCTGAAGTGTTTCTGGACACCCACGTTTCTCCCCCTTTCTGTTTGAACAATTCCATGAAGTGATACCTCTGGAGCAGCCAGAGTATTGTGCTGACAGTCAGCTGTCATTCCAAGCTCTTTGGTCTAACAACCTCAGGCATTCAGGCCAGGATTCATGAGTTTTCCCTTTCTCTTGATATTTAAAAGGAGCTGGGGGTTGGGTGAGTATATCAGAGGCTTCAACTGTGAATAAGACTTTTGTTTTTCTCTTCTGCCGCCTGACTGTGTCAAATGCAGTATGCCTTTCGTGCAGTTTCACTCTTTAGAGAGCCTCGCCTGGGCCAGCTAGTTAGTATTCAGAAACAAGCCAAAGAGAATAAAATCCTTCTCTCCGGCTTGCTGAGACTGCAAATAAGCGTTTAGACTAAAAGTGGCCCGGTGGAAAAAGAAGCCTTTTGCCATCGTTGACTTGGACCTGCCAATACAGTCTCCCTCCAAATAGCATAAAAGAGAAATATCTCGGCAGTAGGAGGAATAGATGACAGTTAATACACTTGTAGTGTATTTGCTCAAAGAGAGCTTACTGGTGTGCTTTACTCTGAACTGTAGGATTTGCCATTTAATCTTGTTTACTTATTGTAATGAGAATCAAATGGGGACGTTAGCAATGGAAATGAAAAATTCATCCTTTCTTCATCTGTAATAGAGTCAGTTCTCAAAAAGACACAGATCAAAGGAGCCAGCAAATCTGTTCTTAGTTCATTTCTTGCAGAAATTCTTGCTCAGAATATATCCATTGCTTCCCCTTTTTCGAGAGCAAAAAAATCAAAGAATTTGGATGGAGGATTGCTCAGAAACGTCTGCAGGGAGAAGTCAAAAAAGTCAAGATGGCAGTTATTAACTATGTGATTAAAGTTATGCCTTTTATTTATATGTATCATAATTCACATAAAAAAGTGGTGGGGCACTATTGTATCATTGTGGCTGCCATCTTAATTTTTTTTTCACGTCTCTTGTGGATGTTTGTTTGTTTGTTTGTTTTGGGGTGGGGTTTTGCAGAAAGGAGAAGACATACTTCAGAAAAAAGATGGTTTCACTGGCTATGGAGACATTTGGATTAACATTAACATTTCTGCTAATCATTTGAGTCGTTGGATAGCACTAGGCAGAGGTGGGTTCCTCCCGGTTTGGACCGGTTCACCCGAACCGGTAGCAACCCGCTGGTGACGTCACGGTGATGTCACAGAGCCAGTTCGGTCGGTGCCGGTCCGTGGACACTGCCATCTTTTTTTTTGGATTTTTTAAAAAAAAAATTCTTCTGCGCATGTGTCGCCATCTTGTTTTCGGCTTTTTTTTATTTTATTTTTTTTTCGGCACTGCGTGGCAGAGGAGGAAGCAAACCGGCAGCGAGGTAAGTTAGAACCCACCCCTGGCACTAGGTATCTCGCTAACTCTCTGGCACATTGGTCCTAATTTGCTATTACTTAGAACAGCTCAAACCAGTTTAAACTTTATGTTGAATGAGCATTTATACAATCATTTTCTTATAAGCTGAGAAATTTCAGTACCTCTTTTTTTCTCTCAATTGTCTTATTTTGTGTTCTTTACCTCTTTATATAGCATCTTGTTGGGTGAAGCGTTTTGGAGAATTCCTATTCTTGCACACTTGTTGTGCCATTTTGATTGGTGCTAATGAAAGTGTTATTCTGTTACAGATATGGCAGGGTTATTTTTTCATGAACCGTTGAAGTATAGCTATTTTTATAGCTTCACTGATCCTTGCAAGAATTTGTATAAGAGGCCAATGTATTACATCTCCATTTCACTGGAGCAGGAGTGCTGCAGATATAGGAAAATTTAATTATACTGAAAATATATAATATGTCCAGCTTAGTTTCCAGTAAAAGCTATGGAACTAATCCTTTTTTTGGGATTGACCTGGTAAAAATTTCTCTTTTCCTTCTCCCCAATCTAGTCAAGAACAACTTATTTTTCCTCAGAAGGAAATTTTCTATTTTATTGATGGCTATCTATCTATCTATCTATCTCACGTGTGTGTGTGTGTGTGTGTGTGTGTGTGTGTGTGTTATATATAAAAACCTAGTTTAGTCAAACCAGCCAAACACGTGGGCCAGGGTTTCCAATTCTTTATTTTCAAATAACACTATCATCCTTTGGCCCATTCTGATTATACTCTACTATACTCAAGGTCTATCTCACACTGTAATTACATTGGTTTTATTCTAAAATGCAAAAATCCAAACAGCCACTAGATGGCAAGAAATAATAGATACAGAAAACTGTAATTCTTTGTTACCATCTTTGGATCATCAATATTTTGAAGCCCAGACCTATCTTTCACACAATCCATTGAAGCAGCATCACACTGCTGTTATATAAAAAGCCTGGTAGCGAGTCAACTCCAATTGAATTTTGTCTAAATGTGTTAATGCACATTTTACGGACATAAAATAAAAAACATCTTAATGTAGGGTTATGCTAATACCTATATTCATCTTCATATCAGTTTTCATATCTAACTATTTGCTTACTTCCTAATGAAATGGCATACTCACTTTTTCCCTGTTTCTGCTGGCAGCTTCCACATTTCTTTTTCTACATATCTCTTATAAATATGGAAAAGTGTGTGTGTGTGTGTGTGTGTGTATTTTGTGTTAACTTTTCATGTTAAAAGAACACAACATTTATTTCGAGAATCTATTAGGACTTGATAAGACAAAAGCACTTGATTGCAAACCAGCTGGGTGTAGTTGAGGATACTATTTTGAAATGTATAATTTTTCTTAAAATTGCACATAATCTAATTGTATCTCCACTGCCTGCATTGCTCTCCTTCTGTGATTACTATAATAAAGAATTAGTAGGCACAATCGAGTAGGAAGGTCCTCTGAACAAACTCCATTGAAAAGTTGGGAGCTGTGCACAATCATAGTGGTGCACATTTGCAGGCCTATTCATTTCAGTTGAATTTCTGTAGGATTACTTCAACTTGGGATGTGCCTACTATCATGTGAGATTGTAACTCCTAGTGTTAAAATAAAAGAATATAAATTTAAACTGGAGATTAAGAAGAATTGAATTGCTATGCTCCCAAACCTATATTTCATTTGGAATTGTGTTTTTGAAAGATCTCAAAAATTTATGAACATGTTGTTTAATCACAGGCTCTTGAACAGGGCACAATTAGCTAGAAATATACATCACATGGAGTTATAAGTCATGATTAACATCTTATGGGAAGACCAACATTGCAGATAGTGTAATGTGTATGAATCCAATCTTATTTTCCATTTTAAGCACATTTTTAAATTTCTCTTCAGTAACTTTAACTACGTGGCCAAACCTGATCAACTACAACAGGGGTGTCAAACTCGTGGCATCACGTTGTCATCACGTGACGTATCGTGACTTTTTTCCCCTTCGCTAAAATGGGGGGGGGGGTGGCTAGCGCATGACGCATCCAGCCAGCGGGGTGCGAGTTTGACACCCCTGAACTACAAGTTGCATCACTCTCCCTATTTGGTCTTTAAGAGACCAAAAAAACATGACTCGTTCTGGATCTGGATCTGGAAGAGCACGTAAAGAGCACTTAAAAGAAAAAGAACATTCAACCCAAAGCAGTAGAAACCCAAGGCATGTGGAAATATTGTGTTTGTAATAAATGGGGGTACAAAAGATACTTATTTATTTTTTTCAGAGGAGATTAAATAACCTAGTACCTCCTTTTAGCTAAAGCATATTCAAAAACAGAGACATTGAAGCATAAGTGTAATAATTTCAACATTACTAAAAAATTCAGCATGTGTGCTTTTCTACTAAATGAGGATGCTAAACAATGTTTGTTGGATTGTATAATGACAATATAAAATCCAAGACATATGCCAACATAGGTACTTAACTTCTTTTCTCTCTCTTTTGACTGATGCATTATGCCTCCCATGTCTACTTTAAGGGTTATCTCACTGCTTCTGAGGCAAATGGGAGTTTAAGTAGGCTTTTAACAGAAGAGCATCTGTGATCAGCCCAGGAGTATCATCAAACCTCATATCTCCTGCAGTTTGTAAATTCTAACCTGCTGCATAGCTGTGGCTGATACAAAGCTAAGACTTCTAGTCCTTTAAGCTTAAAGCAGAGTAATTAAGATGCGAAAGAAATACAAACAAGTGGGTTTCTGTAAACAGTACATGGATGATCTACATAGGAATTATTGGTAGCCATTTTGAAAGCATATTGATGATCCAGGAGATGGTTCTGTTGCAGACTTGAAGAAGCTTCATCCAAAATTGAAATCCACCAGTCATACCAAAAAATCTTGGATGGCACTTAGAAAATCTGTGCATTGACAATATTTCCATCTGCCAAAAGGTCACACTACTTTGATCTGCAGATCTACTTCGCAATATACTACACTAATCAATATTTTTAAAAAGATTGCTACAATGACTAAATACTACAAAAGAACCTTTCTGAACTTGATATCCTTCAGATAAATTATGCTTTTTTGTGCTTTCAAATCAGTTTTTGATTCCTGATAACTGTCTGAACTAGTCCCTGCAGTTTTGTTGGCAAGAGTTCAGAAGTGGTTTGCCATTACCTGCTTCCTAGAGCTGAGCGAGAATGACTGGCCTAAAGTTACCAGCTGGCTCATGCCAAAAGTATCAGTGCTTTTAAAATCATGCAAAATCATAATCTTTTCTTTATGTTCTGAAAGTATTTTGCAGTAGGTGGAGAAACATTTAAGTCATTTCAAATTCATGTCAGCTATCCCAGATATGCATGGTAAGAAGGAAAGGCTGTGGTTCATTATTTGCTGCAATGAACTGACACTAAAGAAAACATTTTAGAAAGTCCAGTGACTTCATTTTCTTTGTGTGCTGAATACCAGGGCTTCCATACCATGAATGTTTTGTGTATGTAATACATAATGAATTCATTTATAAGCTATGCATAGATTTTATGTTTGAAGGAGGGCACAGCCTTGGTGAACTCTGGAGTTCTCTCAAGAGTGATAAAACCAAATAACAAGTAAGAAGGATGAAAACTGGGTTCTTGTTGATAATATCTGTATAATTAAATTGGCCTTATCCATGAAGTATGGCTTTAACTATGATGGTTTAGATTTGTTTGTTTGCCACCAAGTTTAAGAAATAGACATGCTATTTCCCTGGAAGCCGGACTAGAGAAGCTATAGATGTTCAGGGAGCTTAAGTTGCTTATCACATCATATGATAAGAAATAGAGAACAGTAAATAAAAGATTAAGAAGATAGGCAAGCAGGCAGGCAGACAGACAGACAAATAATCTTCTTACACAATTTCCTGTTGCTAGAGTAAACTTAAGGAGGTCCTGAGCACCAGGAGTAATAGTAATACTATTACTAAATTTGCAGATGATACAACAGTGGTGGGACTGATCTCCGGGGGGGATGAGTCTGCCTATCGAGATGTGGTGGAACTGTTGCTTTCGTGGTGTGGAGACAATAACTTGGTCCTTAACACAAATAAGACCAAGGAGCTTATAGTGGACTATAGAAGGAATAGATCAGATATCCAGCCCTTGCTTATCAATGGAGACCGAGTGGAGCAAGTGGCCAGTTCACGCAGGAAGGGAGTGAGCGCCGCGGCATAAAATGATCGCTACAAATCTCCGTCGAAATTTAAACCTGGCTAGAGATCCCCCCCCCCAAGAATGCATTGAGAAAATACAATTCCACTCACCTTGCTGCTCCGTTTGCACCTTGGAGAGAGAAAAAATATGTGAGAGAATCACATTCTTAAAGATCCATCTCATCCTGGGCACCCCCCCCTTTTTTTTTGAACTATTACCATCTGGCAGACGGTACAGGATAATAAAAACAAGGACAAATAGGCTGAAAAACAGCTTCTATCCCAGGGCAATAACCATATTGAATTCTACGGTATAGTGCAATAACGGGTTTTCAATTTCAATTATACAGAATGTAAAGGATGTATGTTTGTGTTTTTATTTTTTTGGTTATAATGTACACTGAAGACGGCATTTAATTTCGTTGTACCATGTGCAATGACAATAAAGTAAAATAAAGTAAAGTAAAGTAAAGTAAAGTAAAGGAGTATCATTTGAACACCATCAGCATTGACAAAATCCCCATCAGTCAATTGCAGAAGGCAGCTTCTCTTGGAACATCTTACAATGATATGTTTTTATATTATTAAACAATAACATCTCCTGTCCCAGGTCCTTGGAGGGACAAATAAATAGGTGAGGACAAGATAAAACCCAATTCAACTTCATTTAATTCTACTGAGTATATGGCTACTCATCATGCATTTAATTATTTTTTTATTTGTTACATTGAAAATTACAGTTTAGAGGCAAATTTTAAACAGAGCCTCTATAGGGATTCATGTTTAGTTTGGAGGTTTGAGCTGTGAATACCAATAGCTGTTGTTTTTTTAATAGCTTATTTGTGTTTCTGGTCTATCCTAACTAAGTATAACCTATATTTTCTTAAATTCTGAAACAATGCCAAAAGATGCTGCACATAAGCTATGGAGCTTTAAAAATTGTCTCTATAGCATGGTGCTTGGAAAGCTCTGACCTTTAAAACATCATGAAAGATTACAAATATTTAGAGGTGAGTCTTCTTCTGTTGCATTCTAAAAGAGCTGATGTATTATCATGTATGGTTGAAATATCTTTATTTAGAAACTTCATGGTTACTTGACAAGGAGTCAAAATTCCGCTTTTATCTGTTTATGCCCAAATGTTAGCAAGTGTCAAATCTCAGACTAGGGCAGGGGGGGGGGGTTGAAAAATATAAAGTAATACATGAATTCAGAGGAGAAGGGTGAAACGAAAATCTCTATAATAAGCAATATTTTAAGCCGCTAGTTTCAAGCTCATTTGTATACATGTGTATATACATACACCTGCACACACAGACAGATACATACATATACACACCACACACACACACACACACACACACACACACACAAATGAATTTGTGTTTGACTACCCATTCAGAAACGTATCCTTAACAATTACTATGTAGGTAACATTATTCAGAATATCAGTTCTTACTAGATATTAACAAATATTTAATCATAACCTCCTGCATCTTCCACTAGCGCTTATGATATCACATTAAGAATTGGTCAAGACATTTGCAGTTGCCCTTAAATGTGCAAACCAGAAGACTCTAGTAATAACTCCAGTTATTAAGCTGCAATGTGGAAATAAAGCATCATAAATAAATCAATGCAACTCTATTTTTCAAGGAGACTCAGTAGGGATGTGCAAATTTTTGATCAGAAGATGAAATCAGAAGAGGTATATCCAACCAAAAATTTGGCTGGCACAGAAAAATGCATTCATTTTTATGGATGAAACTGAACCATGGCAAAGTCATGTAATTTTAAATCAGTTCTGCTCTAAAGACAGCAGAGTTAGGAGTGTAACTAGGAGTCCAAGCTAGGCAACTATTCTTAATCCAGTGTAGAACTGGAAGTGGATTGGAAGTTCAGGCTTGGTTTGTGACAGAATCATCATGGCAATCATTATTTCTTATTTATTTACTTATTTGAATTAACTGCCCAACTGCAATGGACTCTGATAAAGCGAAAAAACAGCAGAATATGATTCTGTTAATTCTGCATGATCCCTCAGCCACGTTTGATACCACTGCCCTGTCTTCCTGGATTGTCTCTATAAATTGGAAGTTGAAGACATTCTGTTAAGTCATCCTGTCCTACTTGCAATGGTCTGGGAGGAATATTTGATGATTGTATGTCTACCTTCCAGCAGCCGTATTGTTGGGTTCTGTATATGCTGTTCTTTGATTTCTAATGCTATGTAACATCTACATCAGGTGTGTCAAAATTGCGGCATCACAGCAGCGTCACATGATGTATTCCAACTTTTTCCCCCTTCGCTAAACTGGGCATGGGCGTGGCCAGCACGTGATGCATCTAGCCCACAAGTTTGACACCCCTGATCTACCTGAAGCTACCAGGTCTAATCAACACACTGATCTCTCTCCCAGCTCTAATTCCCCTTAATATCTGAACAGCAGAAACTGTTTGTCATAATTTATTTATTTATTTGTTTGTTTGTTTGTTTGTTTGTTGCAATTTTTATGCCGTCCAACTCCCAAGGGACTCTGGGCGGCTTACAACAGAAGCATAAAAACATTAAAACAATATAAATATTAAAAAATGATTTAAAAAGCCATATACAACCATTCGTGGCTGGATCTCACAGATTGTAACATTGAGATCAGCGGCCCCAGGTCTGCCGGAAAAGCCAGGTCTTCACAGCTTTCCGGAAGGCCAATAGGGTGGGGGTAGTCTGGATCTCAGGAGGTAACTGGTTGCAGAGAGCAGGGGCACCACCGAGAAGGCCCTCCCCTGCGGGTACGCCAGCCGGCACTGTTTAGCTGACGGGACCTGGAGGAGACCAACTCTGTGGGATCTTACTGGTCGCTGGGAGCTATGTGGTAGAAGGCGGTCTCGAAGATAACCTGGCCCTGAGCCATGCAGGGCTTTAAAGGTAATAACCAACACCTTGAATTGTGCCCGGAGACCAATAGGAAGCCAGTGCAGCTCGCGGAGGATTGATGTAATGTGGGTGTACCTAGGTGCACCCACGACGGCTCGCGCAGCTGCATTCTGGACCAACTGTAGTCTCCGATTCTGCCCATCTAGTCCAAACATCTATAGACAACATATTGAGAGTCCATCCAAGTGTGACAGATTAAAGAACAGGCATCAGGCCTTTTCAGTGACCATCACCACCATCCCACGCCAGTATCTGGAATTCTCTTCCTTGGAACTAATATCTGACCTCACCATCACTCATATTTCAGAATGTTAGAAGCTTTTCATCAAAATGGGTAGCATATACGTTTGTGTAAATAAATAAAATATTGTAACAGACTTTTGGCCCATAATATTATTGTGGGCAAGCTTTTTATGAGTGTTATATTTATATTTTGATGTTTATTGTGCATTGTTCAGAATCTACAAAGTTTGGAGCAGTATACTGACACTGAAAATAAATTAACTCAGATTCAATTCTGATAAGATATTAGCTGTTTGGTGATGAGTAGGTAACAGGTACCAGAACTAGGATGGCTTGTGTCTCTTTCCTGAATTTGTACTATATCAAAAACAAAAAAATGATAATTTTAAGTGCTTCTAAGTTCTCAGTAAGACAGTCCAGACCATATTTAACAAAATTGACCTCCTACCAGATATCAAAGTAATTAAACATAATGATATCATCACTATGCTTTCATACATCTCTGTGTGTTCTGGTTTACTTTTTGTCTTCTCTTTGCTTGAGTGGGCAATTGTGGATACCAACAATAATACACTTTTTATTGTTTCTCTATTTACTTTAATCCAGTGGTGGGTTGCTCACAGTTCGGCCCAGTTCTTAGAGCCGGTAGCGGCGGCGGCAGGAGTTTCCGCCCACCCGCCCAAGTCGCTTCTGCGCATGCGCAGAAACTTCGCGTGCACGCGAGCGCATGGACCAGTAGTAAAGGGTTTTAGAATCCACTACTGCTTTAATCCCAATGATCTCTACAGCATTACCATGTTCATTCATTTGT
Source organism: Thermophis baileyi (assembly GCA_003457575.1). Taxonomy (NCBI): domain Eukaryota; kingdom Metazoa; phylum Chordata; class Lepidosauria; order Squamata; family Dipsadidae; genus Thermophis; species Thermophis baileyi. The sequence goes on along the minus strand of QLTV01012184.1, from coordinate 3,876,120 downwards.
ACTTCTGAGAAAAATACCATAGAATTTTAAATATGCAGTGAAATTTTGATTCCCTTTTACTGATTCTGTCTTTTTGGCATATATTTTATTTTTTATTTGCTGTTTTCCTGTCATGGAAGACATCCCACTAGGTCTTTGTTACACAAATTAAATCTTAGTTGCATTTTTAATTCCTCCTTATTTCATTAAAAACATTTCTATACTACTTCTTAGTAATACAAATCTCAAATCATTTCCTATATGCTGGCAACCCATGAATTTTATGAGTGAATGTTCTTTCTGGTTCCTATACACTTCCTCCCTCACACATACACACTCCAGTTCAGTTTAAAGCCCTCCTAATGCATGTTTGCCATGCTTTGGCCAAATATATATTTACTTGTCCTGACTAGGTATAATCATTTCATGCCAGCAATCCATCATGTAGATTACTCAGACAATGAATCTAGAAACCAAATTTCTTCCCCTGATACCATTTGTGTAATGAGTTATTGCCTGCAATATTCTTTCCCTTTTACATTCTCTTCCATGGACTGAAAAGATAGACAAGAATATCTCTTGAACTTCCATGATCTAGAGGTTCCTTTCATAAAGTCCAGTCTCTGATGATAGAGTTATATTTTTTTGCTGTATCATTTATCCCCAGATAGTTTAGTAGAAAGAGATAATTGTCAACATCCTTCCTAAGTCTTGGAAGTTCTAACACAGGGATGTCAAACTCGTGTCATCACTGCGGTGTCACGTGACGTATCACAACTTTTTCCCCTTTGCTAAACTGGGTGTGGGTGTGGCCACTTGTAATACATCCCGGATCTTTGCTGCTGGCAGATGGAAACTTCAAAAGCCACTGGGCCTTATTGCCACACATGTGCTTCATTTCCTCATTGTAGTGAGTTACTACATGACTCTTCTCTTTTTCTTCCTACAGAACAAAGTTATTTATTATTTATTTATTTGTATCCTGCTTTTATTATTTTTACAAATAATTTAAGGCAGTATACATATCCAATGCAACTTCCTCCTCCTATTTTCCCCACAATGACAATCCTGTGAAGTGAGTTGGGCTGAGAGAGTGATTGGCCCAAAGTTATTTTTTAGGTACCCTGTCTTCCATTTTGCAGTCCCTTTTTCTTCCCCTCAATCCTCAAAGCCCCTTTTATCTATGGGAGCTTGAAAATTGTTTACTAGTTGCAGCAGTGCAGAATATCTTCTACTCACTTGCTCTTGGTTGTTCTATAATACCTGAGATTGCTCCTTTGTTGACTATCTTACTTAAAGTATCTTCCACTGGCAGTTTTTCTTGTAGAGTGTTATTTCTTTGAAATGACAAATCCTTATCCTTTCTCATCAGCTGAACTGGGAGCATTTGATGACCCAATCCTTTGACTTTTTTCTTCAAGGACAGCAATGATCTTCCATTTGCTGTAAATATATGGCAGATTATTTTTAGGAAAGAAGACATGCCTCAAAATATCGTAGGCCACCACTGCAGATTCCTGTCTATGTCCTGTCTATTTTTTTTTAGTGCATCATTCTTTTTTCTTAGTGCATCAATAATATAAATTGTTTTATGTCTTCTTGTTCAGTTCCAAGGCTTTCAGTTTAGCCAAGTATAATCCATTGAACATAAAGGGAAAATATTAGAGACTCTGCATTAAACATCTCTGGCAAACTCCTGTTGGCCTGTTCAGTAAACTCACTTCCTGGAAATCAGCTAACTTATATGCCTCTTATAGTCTCTGCTTACTCAGAAGAAAATAATAATTAAATCAGTCAAACTGGGCAATGAGTACTTTTTAGAACATTGAAACAATCAGTGCCTGGCAGGTGTATTCTGTGCTACTTACAAGTGAGTAGTAGTAATATGTTGCTTCTTGAGCTGTTCTTTGTCTCCAAATCTTTCTCTTGCTGCAGTAGGTATACCAAATAAGTCAGCTGACAAGGCTTAGCCCTTATCATGGCTGCCTTGGTAGAGTTAGTTTAACTCAGCATATGATTTGATCTGCTTATGACTAAGTTAAAAATAACTGATTCTTAACTCACTGATTAGTTAAACATGATTCTGAGTGATTATATATTGGTATGTAGAGTCAATGTAAAACAGAAGAAAAAAAAATAAAACCTAGAAAGGAGGTAGATATCTAAAATGATGGTTAAAAGAATTTTATGGTGCAAAAATCCAAAACAGAAATTGTTTTTTATTTTTGTTTGTTTCACAGGTGTCCTTGGTAAAAAAAAAAAATCTGATCTTCACCCAATGACATTTTTTTTGCTGGCATTCTCATTATATTTCTTTTTTCTAAACTCAATATAAGACAACTTTCTATGTTCTTAACAGCCCTGTGAGGTAGGCTTACAATCATTATGTCAACTAATTCTGGAAGAAAAAGTTAAAAAAAAAAAGGTGTCTTATATATGACTTTTTTTTTTAAGTGGAGACAAGTTTTGTGAGACTTAAAAATTCCACAGCCAATTTATAAATGGAGAAGATATTGGCAGCCAGCAAACTCAGGCCTGTCTGTTTGGGAATTTTGCTTCTTAAGGGAAAGGAAAGATTTTCCAAAGCTGCATGAAGGGTTCTTCCTGGCTGAAACATTTGTAGTTAGACAAACACAGCTCTTCTGGAAACGAAACGCAGGCAGAAAACAAAACTTTTCCAGTATTATTATCCAGGTTGGATATGCCTAATTAGTATATGTCCTCAATGCTGCCCTCCTTCACCAGCTACAGCCTTGAATGCATTGAGAATGTCTTCTTAAAAGTTCAGTCCCACCCCTTCCACCCCTACCCCCACCCCGGTGACAAGAATATTAATGCACCAACCATATCTGTTTCAGCTCATACATATGCAACGCCTTTGTTTTCAGAGATTTATGTCAGACTTTGCTGGAGTGAGGTATTCTACCGTTTTAGATAATAGCATGCCAAAGTGATGTTATCAGGCACATTCACCACTCACTCAGGCAAAAAGGAGGAGTGTCCCTTCCCTTCCTTTCCTTCCTATCTTCAGTGCTGAGAAACTGTTATTTATCTTTATTTAATTATTATTTTTTCTGGGGGGAAATGGTATATTTTTAGAAGAAGATTATGGTCATCCCATGGATTATCTTTTAATTAAGAATGTATGAATTGTGCCCACCCTACTGCAGCAAACGTCTTGATGCTAATGAAGTTTAAACAGACTGACTTAATTTAACTATGTCTAACCACCAGGGTAAAATGTGGAAGTGTCTTTGATCCACCTGTAGATAAGGAACCCTTGTGGCAGAGAAGATCTCCTGTTCTTTCAAACTCTGTCTCTGTTTTGCAACTTTTCCCTAGGAGGACCAGCTAAGAGAATGGTGAATTGTAGCAATTTATTGGATTTTTTTGCTCATTCTCTCTCTCTTTTTTTTTTCAAGAGCTCTTTTCTGCCTCTCTTTCTTTTTCTTCTTTCTCTACCTTTCCCTGCATCCACCTTTGGGCTGGTTAAAGCAGTGGGGAACTGTTTTTTGTTAAAACAAAGCTGAAGGAGTCAAGGGCCTGCTGGATCAGGAAGGAGAGAGAACCGAAACTGCTGTAGAAAAAGCAGAGGTTAGAAGAGGGCAGCTAAGACCAGTGTAAAGCAGAAGAGGGCACTAGTTAACTGACCTATTTCAGCCACTGAGTTTAACAGAGCAGCACAAAATAATTTCCCATGTAGGGCAGTAAGTAACTCAGTTGTTCTTTTCTTTTCTAACATAAATGCCACTTATTATTATTTAACCACTGAAATTTCTGATCTGGCTTTTGGTGGTCCTTATCCATATTTAATTTAGCCTGATGGTTAATTAAATAATCAGAAAAGAAGTGCAATCCTGACTTAAACCTTCACCCAGTTGTCTCAGCTCCACTCAAAATATGTTTCCTTTTTTGAGGCACTCGGTCATCGTGAATTTCCCAAATCCATTTTGGTAGCAGAAAAATTGGTATTTCTCATTTCTCAGACTGATAAACTCCTATTAAGCTGCTTATTGGCATGAGAAACTGAAATATGGTTTGATATTAACAAGAAGCCTTGAAAAGTTCTGTGAGTAGGTGAATGAGTCTGTGAATATTTAAAAATTGTGCATGTTCGCCACGAGTATTCAGAATTCTATTAGTTAACATTGGGATGGATGTTATTTATGGGGCAATTAACTTAGCACCTTGACCCTGCTTGGGTAAAGTAATAAGCCATGTTCATGCATTACCCATCCAAAAGCTACAGTACTACCTATAGACAAGGGAGCAGGGCTTACAGCATTAGCTGAAATTTGTCCTGTCAGCCATGCTACTTGAACCACAGGCCACCATGCATAAACTCCTTGCAACAACTAGGAAGGATATCTGTGTGACCGTCTTGGTATGGAAATGTTCCAGGCTGTAGGACTTGCAGCATGCAGGCTAATTCTGATCTCATGAGGCATCTGCCCCATTCAGCTACTCAGCATACAGACATCCTCCCTGAATACAAGGTTTTTAAAGAGGCCAGAGCTTCTGCTGTTGTGAGAGTGGGGAGGGGTGTAATCCCCTTCTCTACATGAGAGCCCTTCACATGTATAGTTCTACTCAAAGTAGTAGACAGGGGTTTTTTTTAAGACTCTTGGGGAAAAGCAAGGCCAATCTGCTGAATAAAATAAAACGTTCAGCTGAAAAAATGTAAAATTGGTTAGGATCCTCGGAGAGATGAGAAAAGAATTCTAAAAAAGAGTGAAGGGAAAAGTGCTCATATTAAAGAAAAACTAGCCAAAATATTTACAGTAAGTATAATAAACTGTACTAATCCTATAGTCACATTATTGTCCATAATGTTACAAAATAGTGTCAATAAGTTTTTGTATCTTCCAAAACCATTTAGCAAACTAAATGGTAAACAAGAAGCAGGAAGTAAAAAGATAGCTGATGCAGCACTCACAAAACATTCAAAAAGTTGCAAAGTCACAGTGGAATGTGGGAGAAGATAACAGGCATTTAAAATAAGTTCTTTTAGGAAAAAGTGGATGAAATTATACAGACAAACTTTCCTTCATTCAAAATTTATTTGCCTTGTTTCCTTTTTTATGCAGCCTCTCATGACCCTCCAGAAACTCTATTAGAAACTAGCCCAATTTGCAGGAACAATTTTTTGAATATATGATGGATGGGAATTAATATGAAAAATACTTTTTCCTGAACAGATTTTCGTCATAGTTTCTTTTCTTTTTTTTTTCACACACCTGGTGGGCTGCAAGAACATGTACCAATTCTATTCTTCCATACAGTAATTTCTGAAATAAAATCTTCCAAACAGGAAGTAGAACACCACAAGTCACTTCCTGTTCTGAGAGAGTTACTTTGGGGAAATTATCAAATCACCCCAGAAGGGCCATTTCCAGGAGAAATATAAAATGCTTCTGGGAATACTCAAATGTGTTGTCCCCAGAATGGTGAATTTGGCACATACTTCATGAATTGTCTACTTTTTGTGCCAAAAGATAGATCCACTAAATATTGACAGGAGGTAATTTGCTTTTTAACATAATACATCAATGTAGGCATAGCTGACTTCAAAAAGCTAGTTATTACCTGGATCGGAAAAACTAAGTCTGTACACTGGCCTTGAAGGAAAGGAAAGAAAGAAAAAAAAGAAAGAGAGAGAGAGAGAGAGAGAGAGAAAGAAAAAAGAAAGAAAGAAAGAAAGAAAGAGAAAGAAAGAAAGAAAGAAAGAAAGAAAGAGAAAGAAAGAAAGAAAGAAAGAAAGAAAAAGAAAGAAAGAAAGAAAGAAAGAAAGAAAGAAAGAAAGAAAGAAAGAAAGAAAGAAAGAAAGAAAGAAAGAAAGAAAGAAAGGTGGGCAATTGGAGAATGTCTGTGATACCTTATTAACTTGCAAATCCTCCCTTTGCATACAATCCTTTTCTTCCTTTTCTTTAAAAAAAAATTTTTTTTTTGTTATCTACTGCCATGTTTTCAGGGGGGGAAATGATAGAGGACGCAGATTTACAGTACAAGAAAGCTAATTTTGCAGTTTCCATTATTTAGAAATAAAGACATCACTCAAGATGGTCAGTTCAAACAAAATGTTTGAGAAAGAACAAACGTATTCAAGGAGAAGCAGGACACTCAAGTGTTCAAAGAAAAGGAAAAGATGCTGTCTGAAAAAGCATTGTTCAGCTTTCCCGAAAGTTGTGCCATCCAGGTACATAAGCAAGGTTGGTTAAGAAACATGGGAGCTGCAGTACCAATGCATTTGAGAGCACCAGGTTGTGGATGATTGATTTGGATAGATAGGGCATTGCATTTATATACACTGAAATCATTATTCACAATACACAATAATGATCCCTTGCCACTGTTTAGATGTCTGAAGCTCCTCCTAGGTCTGTTGCTGTAGAGATTTTAGTATCTTTTCCTTTCATCTCTACGCACCTGAACATCATCATGATATGCAATATCTAATCCTCAAAATAAACAAAATGCAGATGTGTCTTGCCTGAATCGGTCTCTTACTACAATAACTTGTTAAATAGCTGCACAGTTCTTTCTCCTGTGAGATATTCTCCTGTGAATTACTAGTATCAGGTTATAATTTGATAACTTCTGCACATTCCTGATAGCTGAGTCAGTGATTTTTCTTTGGCACCTCTATCAAGCCCTTTCAGGCACCAGTTTCAGTTATATTTGATGGATCATTATAAGACTATAAAATTAATTTTTTCTGGTGGAATATCTTATGAAAAATACATGAGTTGTAACCAGGGGTGGGTTCTACTTACCTTCCCCACCGGTTCGCATCACGACGGAAGTGCACGTTTTGCACACGTGCGTCCCCTCGTGCAATTTTGCTTCAGCGCATGCTCAGTAGTTGAAAATCAGCCTGAAACACAGCTGAGGAGCTGATCAGCTGGGCTTCAGAAGAAGGAATAAAAGTCAGTATAAACCTGGGGGGAGGGCCCACTTTCAAGCAACAGAACAGGAAAAAACTTCCAAAAAGTAAAAAATTCACACAAAAAAAAGATGGCGCCCACGGACCGGCACTGACCGATCCGGTTCAGTGACATCACCAGCAGGTTGCTACCGGTTCGGGGGAACCGGTCCGAACCGGTCCGAACCCATCTCTGGTTGTAACTTTTCCAAAACATTAGGACTTTTTTTTTCATCTTTCAAGCAAAGACAAACGTTCCATATTGTTTCAAGCTTAAAGTTCAAGGGCCAGTTTTAGCAGTTAGGAGGAAGAGCTGCATCCAGATGAAAAATCTCTCTTGTTAAACATCATGTTGCACTAAATGTGCGGAATAGTTTAAAGGTCAGGTATTGACAGCCTTTGAGCTGCTTATGTTTCCCTAATGACCCCAATTATACCCAAGCTGAATAAGTAGTCAATAAACAATAGCATTAACCTATGGAGAGAAAAGTATTTATTTTACATATCCAAGACAATGGGTAATCTCTGGGTTTATCATCCAAATGCAGAGGTGAGATCCTAGTCCCTTTGATGAATGAGAAGGGTAATAGAGGGGGGCAAGGGTGTTTGAATCTATCAGCCCTGTCTAAGAAAGTTCAGGTTGCCCATCTCACACTAGGGCACACAAAGCAGATTTATCTGCGCAGTTATGCTTATATAAATAATCCCAGAAAAGAAGATGTAACCCAGCCTTCTCATTGTGAAGATTAGCTGAATATTTAACAGAACACTTGGGGAAGCCTTATTACTTTAAAAAGAAATTCATACGGAATTTTTTTTTTTTTTTACTTTCTCATGAGCTGAGTATAAATAAATCCTCCAATTTATTTTTAACATGTTTGTTTCCATGGGATGTGGGGAAAAAAACAAAAACAAACCATTTAGCTTTGTTTAGGCAAGCAACATACTTTCAGATCTCTCTCCTAATAAGCACCTAAAATATTCTCTGTATCTTCTTTCCCCAGTGTATACATGAATGCTGTTTTAACATGCTACAAAATTGTGTACTGAAGTATATATATCTAAAGATGTAATCAGAAAACTAAAATGCATAGTACAAAGGAAGAATCCTATGGCACTTTAACAGCCAACAATTGTATGATCACATAAATTTTCATGGGCATGAGCTTCCTTTATAGACGCATGAAGTGGAACTTTCATTTATATCTCCCTGCATCTGCTGAAATAGATTTCCTGGTGTATGAAATGCTTATGCCACATTCAAGCTGATAATCTTCAGAATTCCACAGGATTCTGTGATTTTGCTGCAGCTATGATTCAGGAACACAAAATAAAATTTCATATTCAATACATTTGCTTTTTAAACTACATCTCAAAACTTTAGCAAGGATGTGTTAGCTTACTCACCAGTTCATAACTTCATTTAGTGTATTGGTTAAAATGCTGGACTTGGGAGACTGGGTTCAAGGGCATACTGAGCTACAGAAACTCATTGGGTGATTTTGAACCAGTCATGCTCTTAAACCAATCTATCTCAGAGGGTCATTGCTGTGGGTGAAAATTGGAGGAAAAAGTTCTATGTGGGCCACCTAAAACTCCTAGAAGAAAGATGTGATATATCTAAAAAATATTTAGGAAATAATTGCAGTATGTAGTTAGTTCTTATAAGATAAAAGCAAAACAAAATCCAGTTTCAGATCATATAAATATAAGCCCTGAATTCACACATCATGGGACATCTTGAAATAGCCCAACATGCCTCTTCCAAAAGTGATTAAAAATTAGTAGATATGCTTGGTTTCAGTGATGGTTACTTCAATAGGTCATTATGCTGCAGGATATCATATAACCACAATTATCTCACTTATTTCCTCAGAAAACATAATATTACTACATGATAGACATTGGGGACAAACTATTTTAGGATGCAATCTCTTTGACTAAATACATTTCTGTTTGGAAATGATAGAAATACATAACCATATAAATTAAAGCCTGAAAATCACAAATACAATTCATTGGGGGTTGTGTGACTGAAAATATGTATTTGTTAAAACATTTCTTCATCCTTATGGGTACCAAAAAGTATATAGAATATAAAATCAGAAAATCTTTAAAATGATGGGAAATTATCTTGTTAAGAATATAGTTACAATATCATAGTGATGTGGCATTATAAACATGGATTAAGAAAACAGGCCTATCTAAATTAAATAGCTTGATCTGGTATATTGAAAAATATTGTACTTTCAGTGTTAAAAGTACCTTTCAGAAGTTTACCAGATCAGCTAAGAAATCTTTTCAAATCCCTCCAAATCATGAGAATGGTGTCATGAGCACCCAGAGACATCCAGGAATTATCTCTTTAGCAAACATATTATTAAGAGTACAATTTCTCTTTTGCTTGGAGCCACATCTAACAAAGCTGCTGTGTGTTGTGTAGATAGTCAAAACCTTTCCCGCTACAGTGCCAGCAACTTGAACTCAACACTTTTGAGCCCAAGGCAGCACCATTGCCTTGTTGAGAAGCAAAGAGCAGGATTTCAGTGAAGTGCCAGACCATAAGGCTAGCCTTTTGCAAGTGGCCTCGGGATCAGAAGTACAGGGAAGCATTAATGAGCTCTGACTCAACTCAGGAGGTGCTCAACTGCCCAGAATTTAAGAGGCCGCATCAGAGACTGAGCAGGTTGCTGGAAATGTTTATTATAGCCTTTGTATTTTTCTCTCCTATGTGTCTTCAACCTAGTTTTGACTCAACTCAGACCTTTTATATCTTACCCTGCCTTTTTATCGTGGGTGATGCCAGATCCTCTTCAGTAACAATGTACTTTTACCAGCTGAACCTTGGAATAAATTCTGACTACCATTCCCTTAGATTATGTCTTGATGACCTTGATGAGCTAAAACAATGCTTTGCTACCCATATTCTCTTGGATAGGGCAATCCCATTTTTTCTTATTTTTGGAAAAATACAGATTTTTTTAAAAAAATAGCTTAATTTCTACATAAAGTTAAGTTCTATCTCAATAAATCTGTAAAAAAGTTTGCAAAGGCAATTCTGACTAAAGATCTCTTTAATAAATAACATCCTTCATTCAGGAATAATTAGCAGCCAAAGAACCAAACAAATTCCTATTTATGACTATGTTCTGCTATACTCAGGGTAATATTTGAAAACATATATTTCATATTTTATGGAAATTAACTTAAATATGCACTCGGTGCACCTTGAAAGATTAACTACTATGCCCTCTCTAATAAGCAATAGATTTCTTCTGACATTCAACAAGTGAGATTCTACATCTCATCTCTGCTATATTTATTTAAAGAAAGGTATCATAGAATGTCGCTTCTGCAGAGCTCATTGCTGAATTCAGAAGCAAACCAAGAACAATATGCACCAAAAATATGAGACATGAAAAGATGCGTATGAAAATAACTGCAGGGAATCTGGCTTTTTTTAAACAATGAGAGAATGATAAGGAATTTTGAGGAACAGATTCTCAATAGATACGGATTCCGTTGTTCTAAAATGGACTCTGTAGAGTGTGGGTTATATATTCTGTATATCCCCTTGTTGTGCAATAAGTATACAGAAATTAATCCTGTGGGATCCTTGTCAGTTGGGGCCAGGCTTCCATGTGTTAGAAAATTTTACCTTTTCTATTATTAACACAAAGTGTCTTCCCCCAGTTATTACATTTAAAGGCATCAATGGTTTTCTTACAGAAAAACGTAAAAGGGAACTCTAGGTCATCACCAGAGGGGAATTAAGCTGTTTAATTAAACTGTTTAATTAAACTGTACTTTCTGTTTCCTGGTCACACTAGTAACTAGATTATAATGCAAGACTATATTGCAAGCTTAGACACTAGCATTTATACAAGAAGATTCAGACTTCTCCTTACACATATCTATTGGAATATATAGTGTCTTAATTTGGATTGAGTCCATAGGGAAAAGAATCTTAATTCTCCCTTGCAGGCTCCATTCTTTAAGAACATTTGCCTCCCTTGTAATATGTATTTTTATGGATACAGGGGGATGAGTTTTCTTGATGATTTGGGCTAGAAAAAGAATTAAGTTTCTGCCTCCCTAAGTATCAGTGCTGCACTTACTATGAATTAAAATAAAAATGAAAGACAACTGCACCATATGCATTTTGCTTACTGTGTGTATTAGTTCTGAGATCTGAAATCTTAGCTATTCAAAAGAATACCATGCATATGGTATTATGTTGTTTTATTTAAATTCACATTATTTTCCACCTAGATGATGGCTAATCTGACAAAACCGATTTCAGATTAGAGCAAGGTCCAATTTGTTTTTCCTTGGCTTAGTTGAAGCCACAAGTACTACTGCCATATTTAATGAATTTTGCTTCAACTTCTATTCCACATTGACAGAGTAGAATAAGATGGCAAGCTGTCAAGAAATGAGATCCTTGCTGCTAAAAATTTGCCTCAGCAACATTGAAAGGAAACATTTTCTTCAGATAAGCCAGAAGTATCAAATTGTTGATTTCCATTAAAAGATAGCACAAAATGACGGGTATTTTTGGCTCCAATCCTGTGACAGTTCAAAGGCGGTACTTTTGTATTAATCACAGAAAACTGTTTTTCTCAAACTTTAGCCTTCCAAGAAGCTAATTTGAAAGAGAAGTGGATTGGAAATCAGAGCGATAACTGTGGTCCATACCCATGAAGGTAAACAATCATGGAAGTTTGTGAAAGGGGAGTTTGAGGGTGGCAAATTTAGCCATCACCCTTCCCATCTGGCTGCCACAGGAGCAGTAGGGTATGAAGGTCACAAACAAAGTCAGGCTTTGCTATGCTTTTGTTGATCAGATCACCCTTGGATTCAACACATAGCTGTAGAATTGCTGAGGTGCTGCAGCCCAGGGTGTTTCTGAAGGGCTGGTTTCATTAAGGCTCTTGAACCTTATCGTGTTACACTTCAGAAAGAGTGACCAGCTTATTTAAAACAAAGAAGCTCTGACCTTTTTGCCCTTTTGAAACCAAAAACAGATGAAGCTAAAGTGACTCATTTCTGGTTTTAAACAAGTTCTAAAAATACTTTCCAAGTACAATTTGTTAGATTTGTCTGTTCTTTTTTGTCTTCCACTTCTTCTTTGCATAAATATCTCATTCCTCCCTTTTTTGTCAAGGTCAACATATTTACTGCTTGTATTCATCATGGTGAAGCTCTTTTCCTCTTCCTTCTAGCTCCCTTTCCTTCTTTTCCATTTTTTTTATATGTGTTGTTTATAACCATGACCCTTGATCCTCCAAGTCTTAAAACAGCTTGGCTTTCAGCAGCTAAAACTGACAAGGTCAGCATTTTTCTGTTTATTCTGAGAATACTATTTACCCTCTGGGGTTTTTAAAAGCAATTCTGTAAAGCATCACTTGGAAAAAGTTTGTAGCATTCCCTTCCATTAACTTCATGCTCAAGCAGCAGCAAACTTTTCCCTTTGGTGGATTTTAGAATAAATCCCACTTCCTCATCTTGTCTTTTGCAAATAATAAAACAGCTAAGCAGCATCATTAATGCTTCAACATTGTTTTTAGACATTTTCATTTCAAACAACCTTAATACTACCTGAAAAGTAGTTTAATCATTCTGCCATAGGTTATATTTGTTTCAAGAAACTGTACATGTGCTATGCTCTCAGGAATATGCACAGACATATTCTGTTCCAAAAGTAGGACATGATAATATTGATAAAAACAAATGGTGAATACTTTTGGAATTTTTAATTAGATATTTAGATATTATGGGCACAACTTTACAGACTATTTCTTGAAAATGAGCACATAGAACTGCAATGTGCAGTAAAAAGTCTGTGTGGATTATCTAAAAATTTAGTTCAGGCTAATAGCATAATGGGGCATATTTGAGCATATCAGTGACTGCAACCAAAAGAAGTATTCTATTGTATTCAACATTATAATCCACTAAAAGAGATTTGGGCAAGTTTCATAGCTTGACTAACAGGACTGGGATTACTCTTTGTCATGAAGATATATCCAAAGAACTCTTCAAACAAATCTCTAAGGAATCACCACCTTGGACTGTAATATTGACTGTTGTTGCTTCCTGAAAATTTAGAAAAGATTAACTTCTTTAAAAATGAGGCAGCTTTCTTGGTCAGATACTTTAGAAGGCAGAAAAAGAACAGAATAGTTTTAGAAGAGAGGCTACAGTTGCCAGTTTTTAAGTCAAACTAGTACCACAGTTTATGCTTTTATGAATTTTGTCAGGACAGGTGTATTCAGGAATAGGCTGCATGTATCACTTTTAGCCTGAATGATATAAAATTCCAATTACATATTTTTATATTCTTTTTCTTGATCAGTTATATGGCAAATAGTTCTCTGCACTGATATTGGTTGAAACATGTTACTTATGTTAAGGAGTCATCCATACTAAGGATTAGTAACAAAAGGAGTAGGGAAAAAATAGGAGTTTTCACTCACACTCATTCAAAAAAGTACTTTTCAAAAGGTAGACATTTTTGTCTTGCACTAGGTAAGATTATTACAATGAAGCTGCCTATTAGCAATACACCTACTCTTACCAAAAGCCAGGGAAGGGAAGGGAAGGGAAGGGAAGGGAAGGGAAGGGAAGGGAAGGGAAGGGAAGGGAAGGGAAGGGAAGGGAAGGGAAGGGAAGGGATCAAAATGAAATGTTGTTGTTGTTGTTGTTGTTGTTGTTATTATTATTATTATTTAAATTTGTATGCCGCCCAACTCCCAAGGGACTCTTGTTTAACACCCCCCACCCCCATATTTTCCAATATGACACTTCAAGTTTTATAACACAACACTTCCTTGGTTATATAAATTTATGACAATTAAGTGAATTATATAAAGAGAAAGTAGATTGAACTGAAGGAAAAATTCACTTAATTTGCATTTTGTTCCTAGTTTACTCCATTCATACATCTTAAATCTACACCCAATGTACTTCCTAACTTCCTAACGGACAGGAAGCAGCAGGTGAAGCTAGGCAAAATTACATCAGATACCTGTACAATTAGCACAGGGGCCCCCCAAGGCTGTGTGCTCTCACCATTTCTCTTCTCTCTATATACCAATGACTGCATCTCAAACGATATATCTGTTAAGCTACTGAAGTTCGCAGATGACACAACAGTGATTGGTCTCATTCGAGACAATGATGAAACCACATACAGACGGGAGGTTGAACAACTAGCCTCGTGGTGCGAGCGGAACAATCTGGAACTGAACACACTCAAAACCGTAGAAATGGTGGTAGACTTTAGGAGAAACCCTCCCATTCTACCACCTCTTCTAATACTAGACAACACAGTATCAACAGTAGAGACCTTCAAATTTCTAGGTTCTATCATATCTCAAGACCTAAAATGGTCACCTAACATCAAAAACGTCATCAAAAAA
>QLTV01012184.1:3832217-3846722 GCA_003457575.1 Thermophis baileyi | reverse complement strand
CATCTGGCTAGCGTGGCTTAGCTCAACTGTTCTGTAGTAAAGCTGCTTGCTGCTGTGAAAGCAAAAGCGAAACTGAAAGTCCTCTGCTTGTGTTTGCATTTGGATCAGATTTCTTTTCAGGTGGGGAGGGGGGAGTAGAACTCCTTAGCATCAGAGCTTGTTAATAATAATATAAGAAATACTCATGCTGCGATGGAAATTTTGAAAAATCCTTTCTTAGTGAGCACCTAGAAGCCAAGAAGAACATACGTGGCAAATTTCAAGTTTGTAGGCCTTACGGTTCTGGAGATTTCGTGATTAATGTGTGAGTGATTTTCGCTTTTATATATATAGATGACTGCTGAAAACAAGTGAAATTCTTCAAAAAAAATTAAATATACTAAATACACAGGTGTGCCTAAAGCAGGCAAAATAAGCTCTGTTACATAAAAGTACTGGAAGTCATAATCAAATTAGGGGATGAGCCATTACCCTTATTAATGTTTTTATAGCAATAGCAATAGCAATAGCACTTAGACTTATATACCGCTTTACAGTGCTTTACAGCCTTCTCTAAGCGGTTCACAGAGTCAGCATATTGCCCCCAACAGTCTGGGTCCTCATTTTACCCACCTCGGAAGGATGGAAGGCTGAGTCAACCTTGAGCCAGTGATATTTGAACTGCTGAACTGCAGCTAGCAGTCAGCTGAAGTAGCCTGCAGTACTGCACTCTAACCACTGCGCCACCTTGGCTCTTTTTCTAATTCATGGTTCGCCAATACCTGCACCTTCAAATGTCAGTTCCAAAATTCTCAGCAGTGATCATATTGTCTTGAGAATTACAGAAGCAAAATCCTGCATACTTTGGAATAGAACTCAAACTATCTGAGAATGTCAAGATTTGGAAGAAAATTGGATTCTTAGATTTATTTATTTTTTTAGAAGGGCAGCATAATGAAAAAAGTGTTTAGCAAAAAGTGGAAGAATCAGAGATTAACACACTATAATGTAAGATGACATCATAGGAGCTCACTTTACAATTCTGTGAATGAACCAAGGTGACTGAAGAACTAAAACAATCATCATGAAGTATGCATCACACACATATACACACAATTTGTAGGACAACAGCATTTCAATGAAGATGATTCAATCGTTACTGAAAGGTTAATAAGATTGAAAGTATCGTGTGAAACAATAGCTTCAGGTTCAGAAAGACAGTGTGCTTGCCTGGAGGGAAAATAGCTATAAGAAACTGAGTCCAACAGACATAATATTCTTGCTCTTGTGACTAGTATAGGCATAATATTCAGACTCCATTCACTAGTATAGTTAGTTGCTACATTTGTTATATTTTTCATTACACCTTAACTCGAAATAATATAAACTCTTCCTTTGTAATCAATATTTTCCACCCCATTCCTCTCCTCTCTTCTACTTTATTCTTTACACTATAGCAAGTAAACGGTTGAATCTATTCCAAAGTTCAGTGAATGCCACAGGCACATCAAGTACGACACAGTTTATCAAAATAAGAATGCATTTAAACTGCAATAATAGAGCTGATAGAAATTCAATGAAATCTTCTGCTGTGTTTTCTATACATTTCCTATTTGCTGACTAGCCTTTTAATTAAAGAATTTTGATATAACATATGGAGATGCGTGAAGAATAAAGACATTTATCTACACATGCCATTATTGTTGCATGATAATGAGTGTTAAAACCAACTTTTTCGTTGAGTAATTGTACAGCTCAGTTTGCACCCAGGCAGTCTAAATGTTTCATTTAAGTTGACATGGAACAGTACTGAATTGTCTTACAGTATAAATATTTGGTTTAACTTAGATGGAGATGAGACCGTCTGTGAGATAATGAAGATGTGTAACTGCATGTTATAATTATTTTATGGATAATAATGGTTATATGGAAAGTCAGTTTGGTATAGTGGTCAAGGCATCAGTCTAGAAACCAGGAGACTATGAGTTTTAGTCCCATCTCAGGCACAAAGCCAGCTGGGTGACCTTTTGCCAGTCATGTTCTCTCAACCCTAGGATGGAAGCAATGGCCTTGCCAAGGAAAATTCAGGGACTTATCCAGGCACCTTCTGAAAATGATTGAATAGAAGGGGGAAATGGTTATATAGCAAGTATATATACTACATATACATGTTAATATGTTGTATGAACTAACTAACAGTGGACAGAATACTATCCAAGATTTATTAATTTTATTTTGGCCTTTAATTCTTCAATCACATATGATATAAAATATAGGAGTTATGTTTGGTTTCAACATTGAATTCTTTTATAAAGGATTATGATGCATGGGTTTCGTTACTGAATTGTTTAACTTTTTTTTAAATTCATGTTTAATACCAGCCATTCCATTGTGTTAGGGGGATTACCAACGATGTACAAAAATTTCCAAATTGAAAACATTTTGAGCCCCAGATGCCCTGTTTCTAGCCTGTAATGGACTGTTCCACCTCCATTCTAGAATTATTGCAAACCTAAACAGATCTGGAATAGTTCTAGTCACTTCTAGTCACTTTTGGAGTGGTTAGATTTTTTTTTTTTAGTTGAAACATTTTGAATTCAAAATGTTTTGCAAACCTTAGAAATAATACAAGACTGTATTTGGCTTCATTGCATCTGTTTATTAGGCTGCAACTTGGAACAAGCAGGGCTTTAAAATTATGATCTTTAGATGCATTCTTGTTCTTGTTCTTGGATTATAGGACAAGTCACTTGTATATCAAAAGAGTAAAATGCTTCAGTATACAATTTCAAAATTGCCTTATTGTAGTGACAAAATGACAACATGAAATGAAAGGAGAATTCTATACCCTCACTTTGAAATGTATTTCTTTGTTTCTTTGTTTATAAACAGTGGATTAACTTGCTATCATCCCTAAATATTTTCTCAGCATTTTTAACATAGAAGTGACATATTTTTTATGAACAGATTATCTTTCCTTTCTATAACATTCCATTTTGACTTTATTGGAATTTAATAATTCTAGTTTGAACTAAGTTCTGATAAAATTAAAAGTGGAAGACACATGTGTGCAAACTGCATTCCATTGCTTTTTCCATTTGAGCGAAATATCAGTTCATCTCTAGTATGAGTTTCAGGTGAAAGATCATTTGTATTATATTCCAAATAGTTTAACTATTGCTATGCTATCTAATTCAGACTTTTCCACAAGGCAGATAAATATTTCCTATCCAATCTTACATATTTATTTGAGGTGTTGAAGCTCTGGAACAAATATTGCTGCAAGCAGCTAAAGAGTGTTTCAGTATTGTTGCATTTGCAAAATACTAGAAATGCCCTCAAAATGATGGGCAGGATATGTGTGTAAAGAATGAGTTTACGGGCACCTGATAAAACTGTGCTGCATACTAGGATTCAACACCCCCCCCCCAAAATGGGCACCTACAGAAAGATGAATACTATAGCAAGTTTTGTCCCCACACTTTTTCCCAGAAATGAATAAATAAAAGGGGCACATTTAAGTTGTCCTAGACTTTTTATGATTTCAGTCTTTGGGGTTTAAGTTTTCTCCTTTCCACATAGTTTCATGCTGGAATGAAATGTTGAAAAGATGTTATAGCTAGCATCCCCATGACTGTCTTAATTAGGAAGAATGATAACATTTCACTCTAAAATTATTAAATAATCATGACAAGAAGTAATCAGTATGCATTAGAATGCACTTTTCAGTCCTTTCCACTCCAAGATAATAGATACTGTAGATCAGGGGTGTCAAACTCAATTTCATTGAGGGCGCATCAGAGTTGTGTTTGACATCAGGGGGTGTGGCCTCGGGTGGGCATGGCCAGGGTGAGCATGGCCAGCTTGATGTCACTCATGTTGGGGGTGCCTGTGGCGGCCCAAGCACCCTCCAGCTCTGTTTTCAGCCGCGACAGCTTCCTGCAGCCCTCTGCCAGCAAAAATGGAGTTCAGGGGGCGACACGCAGCCTTCCTGGGCCCCATTATCGGCTGCGATGGTCTCCTGCAGCCCTCTGCCAGCAGCCCCCCCTCCCCGAGCTCTATTTTCGCTGGCAGAGGCACTGTGGGCCAGTCCTTTGCTGTTTGCAGGGCGGCCCCACGGGCCAGATCTAAGCATCTCATGGACCAGATCTGGCCCCCGGGCCTTGAGTTTGACACACCTGCTGTAGATAGTGGGTTTTTTTTCTAGCATAGTGAACATATTGCTATCTCTACTCCATTACTTCTACCTCAAACTCACACAGCAAATGCTTTTATAGCTAGAGAAGAATTCTAGAAGTTACTTAGTTTGATAACTTTTCAGGAATTTTTCCAGTTGTGAACATCTGAAAATGTTGAGATAGCTGTATTAGTTCACAGTGGCTTTGCATAATCTGGGGAAAGAAATATTCAGCCATTACCAATTCTGATTTCAGTAGTCAGGTCTGTGTTATGAAAAGTCCATAAATGACCCAGTTGCAGAAACTCAGAGCCATTGAATGCTTATATGAAATAATTTTGAATTCCTAGTCATCAGTAGTCAAGAATATGAGCAAAATATACAGTAAAGCATTATTGAAGAGTATACCATCAAATTGACAAAGGTCAACTACAAGAATTAAAAAAACAAAATGTTAATATCGAAACTTTTATTGGTGTATTGTCAGCTATTATCAGATGTATTGACATATTTTTGGTGTATTTTCAGCCATCCAGAGTCATTTAGAGTTAGGTAACACCAAATCAAATCAAGTAAAGAAATAAAACAAGGAGTAAATTATAATTAACTATCTGAAACAACCACTAAAGCTTTTAAAACTTTATTAATATAATTGGTTGCATAGTTAACTAGACATTAGACTGGATTTACATTTGTATCCATTTAGACTGGATTTACATTTGTATCCATCTATTGAGTCCTTCCCAAGGATTTCAGGTAGGCAGATGTTGTTGCTTGATGGTATTCATTATTATTATGGTTTGTCACATGTCAGCCAGATGTTTGGAATAGATATGGCATTTTTGTCACCTATCTAGTCCTTCCCAAAGATCTGAGGTGGGCAGAAGTTGTTGTTTAGTAATATTAAAGGTATTATTACAGGACATGAGCTGTTGCAAGTAAAGCTGCCTTTTGCAATTGACTCTGATTTTGTAAATATCAATGGTGTTCAAGTGCTACTCCAGAGGTTTTGGAATTCCATCCAGATAGCCTATTGCTATTGGCCTTCTCTTTGCTTTCTTTTGCCATGTTCTATCACATACATTTTACCAGATGTTAATCAATCTTCAATTTCACCTTGTTGCAGTATACTGTTAAACTGCTCGGCAACAAGTAGGTGTAGACCATGGATGTCAAACTTGATTGTGTTACATATGATGTATTGTGACATATTGTGACACTTTTTGCCTTTGCGGAGCTGGGGTGGCGTGGCCTGCATGTGACGCATCAGGTCCGCAGGCCACCAGTTTGACAGGCCTGGTATAGACCATCAAATATTTCAACAGGAACTATGCAGTTCATGCTCATATAGTGCTAAGCAGTTCTTGACCTTCCTTGCCCTTTTCTCCATCATTTCTGCTGTTATAGCAAATTCTTTCGTTTTATTTTAATTTTCATTCATATCTACCTCCTTTATCCAACCTGCATTCTTGTTGATCTTCTTTGGGTTTGTTACAGAGCTTGTTACAGAGTTTGTTTCTTCTTTGTCAGGTGTTGACAAAACACTCTCTCTATTGGTGTATTGGTAGAAATGTTTCTGATTTGACTGAAATTTGAGATTTTTGCCTGTAGTGTGCAATTTGAGCTTCTAATTGCTAATCTTCTTGGCTATAGCTGTAATTTGCCACTTTATTATTTCCAGTGTTTCCTTGATCTTCTTTGTTTCTAGGTGATATTTCTTGATCAAATATTCTTTGGTCTTCTTATTATCCAACTTCTTTTTTTTTACATGTTCTAGTTTGCTTGCATTTGATCTTAGCATGCTGATTTTATTTTCCATTCTGATTTTCTGTATTGGTATACTGTTTGGTTTTTTTTTTTAATTTGCTCATTTTGTATCCCAGGTATTCCAGTTATAACTGCAGCTGTACTGTCCATTACTTAGTTTGTTTCTTGCAGTGAGCTAGTGTTTACATTTGATGTAAACATTTTGGCATCTTCCAATATTTGTACTAGCTGTTTCTATGGAACAAATTTCAATGCAGCCAACCTTATTCACTTGTTATGCTGTTCTATATACTAAGTTATTCTTTGAATTCCTCCTCTTTTTTAGTTTGAGGACTTATTATTATCATCATCATCATTATTTTACAAAAATCTAGATTTTTTTTACCAAATATTTGAAGTGTTTCTTTGTGTGACAATTACCTGCCATTTCTTCCAGTCTTAGGATCCTTCAAAAAGATTGGTTTAAACAGTGCTTGCTTATATGCCAGTTTTCATTAAAAAAAACTGATAAGATTTATGTGAATAACTTCTTGAATTCTCAGATATTTTTTATTTATTTATCAAATTTAGGTAATACCCATCTCTCTCTCTCTCTCTTTCAGAGATGCTACTTCATTAGAATGAATCCAGGTGGTCTTTGCAAACATCAGGAAGAAGAGAGTGGCAGCAGCTCCAAGCCAAATACATTGGATGTTCAACAATTCTATTAATGATCTTTACATACCCAAAGAATACAAGTTCAACGAAGAATACAAATTCAAAGTAACTTAAAACAAATCCTTTCTTTTCTTTTTTCTTTTCTTTTCTTTTCTTTTCTTTTCTTTTCTTTTCTTTTCTTTTCAAATAAGAAATGCCAGCTTCTAAGAAGCCTTGAGTACAAACAACATAAATAAGTTCCACTGACTTCTTAAAAAAAAATACAGAATGTACAATAATTGAGATATGTGACAGTTAATGGCCTAGATTAGATAGGAAAAGGAAATTAAAGCTAGAAAACTGCACTGTCTAAAATGCTAACATGCAGAGAAGAAAATGGATAACAGGAAAGGAACTGACCCAACATAAACAGCCTCAAAGGATTTTGTTGGCAGAATGTCAGATTCAAAGTTGGTTGAGGATAGAAATGCGAATTGTTTAAATGTAAACAGTTGTTTAAATAAAAAAGGACTAAATGCCTTTTCAAGTATGCACTCCTCAGACTTATTACTGAAGAAATCAAGTGGAGAGTGCTGGAGAAAAATATATTTCCATTATATCCATTGTTTGCTGCTCATTCTCCATTTGTAGGTAGACAAGAAAATCCTTATTCAACCTAAAAGCCAGCCACATATTGAGTCTACCTTTGCTACAACACACAGCAGCAAATCCCAGGCACATCTGTTCAGAAGTCCCACTGATTTTTAGAAGATTTTTCTCTCAGATTTTAGATAGCAATAGCAATAGCACTTAGACTTATATACTGCTTCATAGTGCTTTACAGCCCTCTCTAAGCGGTTCACAGAGTCAGCATATTGCCCCCAACAATCTGGGTCCTCATTTTACCCACCTCGGAAGGATGGAAGGCTGAGTCAACCTTGAGCCGGTGAGATTTGAACCGCCGAACTGCAGCTAGCAGTCAGCTGAAGTAGCCTGCAGTGCTGCACTCTAACCACTGCGCCACCTCAGCTCACATAGTCAGATAGTCCTTGACTTCCAAGGTTCATTTAGATACTGTTCAAAGTTATAACAGCACTGAAAAAAGTGACTTATGACACTTTTTTAGGCCACAAAATAGCTATATCTCCAGTCGGAGATATAAAACTTTTAAAAGATTAAAAGTTGCTAACCTAATCTTGTGTAGCTTCTTCTCCGGTATTATTGAACTGCAAACTAGGGCATACAAATTTTTTGCTAGACCAATTCTTGAATACAGCTCATCTGTCTGGAACCCGCACTGCATATCGGACATTAATACAATCGAACGAGTCCAGAGATATTTCACGAGAAGAGTCCTTCCCTCCTCTGCTTGTAACAGAATACCTTATGCCACCAGACTTGAAATTTTGGGCTTAGACAACTTAGAACTTCACTGTCTTCGGTCCGACCTAAGCGTAGTACATAAAATTATCTGCTACAATGTCCTACAAGTCAATGAATACTTCAGCTTCAACCACAACAATACACGAACACATAATAGATACAAACTTATGGTAAATCGCGCCAAACTTGATTGCAGAAAATACGACTTCAGTAACAGAGTCATTAATGCCTGGAATGCACTACCAGACTCTGTGGTTTCTTCCCCAAACCCTCAAAACTTTACCCTTAGACTGTCTACTGTCGACCTCACCCCATTCCTAAGAGGTCTGTAAGGGGCATGCATAAGAGCACCAGCGTGCCTACCATCCCTGTCCTAATGTTCTCTTTTATTCGTATCCATTTCATGTATTAATAGTTATGTTTATACTTATAACTGTTATCTAATACATGCTTGACAAAATAAAATAAAAAATAAAAAATAAATAAATAAATAAATAGGCTTAGAACTCTGGGAGACAAGGGAATAGCCCTCTTGCTCAAATTGTGGTCATTGACTTTGAAAGCATGCTAAGTTTGCATTCTTCCTTTTCTAATCACTTTTGTAAATTGATCGTTAACTGCTTTTAAGCTATTATGAACCATTGGATCAACAAGTGTTATAATACTGAGTGAGTTCCTTCAATCCTTAGAAAAGGAAGTCTTAACTACAAGTTTAAAACTTTTCTTTAAAATAATTGGAATAAATAGCAAAAGGGTGATTAAATTTTTGATTTTAGAAAGTTACAAACAAACTAAGGGTCCTGATAAATAATGGAAATTGTAATGAATAATTCCAGTGGGAAAATGCTTTTGTTTTGATTTTTTTTAAAATGAATAAACATTGGACACTAAAGGAAATTAGAGGAAAGTAAAGATCACAATTAAAGGAGAAGAACATTTAAAGTCAATGTGCAATTACAGAATGAAGCAAAATATTTTATTTGAATATAGTGAACAATATTTTTGATAAATGGATCCAGAAGTTAATTTTAATAGTGTCTGCCTTTAAACATTCTGTTAAAATGGTGTTATGGAAGGGGGACAAATTCTACCTCAAAAGATAGAGACTGGGTTGAAAGTGGATTTTAAAATGACGAGCTAGACAAATGACATGGAAAAAGATGTGGCACTGGACGAAACCAGCTGATGTCTTAATAATTAAAAAGGTATACAAATAACAACCCAAATAATGACCCAAATAATTTTCCTACATTGGATTTAAAAGAGAGGCTTGTTAAAGTTTTGGAGCACTTTTTGAGAAGGAACAAAGAAAACATGGAAATATATCAATTTAATGGGGCTAAAGATCAAGATTATTAGAAGTAAAAGAAGAAATGTAAAGTTGCCTTATTGGATCAAGGTTAAGATAGATACGTTTTTATCTCTGGTACTCTTTAATGGACTTTTTCTGACATCAGACTGAAATGAGGAAGCTGTATGGATTTGCTTATAGATAGGAAATGGGATATGGCAAGAAATAATTTGTTATGTTTTAAGAGAAAGTGATAAATGTCTAAAATTGTTTATACTACTATGAAGCAGTATATAAGTACTATTGCTATTGCTGTCATAAACATGTGGAAGGGAGCAAATCTTACAGCGTAATGTCACACTTCCATCACTCTGACAAAAGCAGTAGGTTCTGCCTATGCCAATGATTTCAATGAAGGTTTTTTGCAAATGTATAGTTTGTTAGTTTACTCACTGTAAATGGAATGGAATCGTTACATATTTATATAATGATAATATCAGAAATTTCCTCTCAGAAAATCACAGAATTGTAGAATTTAATAGAGAGGAAAAATGATCCCAAAATCATCAAATCTAACCCTTGTTGCATGTGGGATACACTGGATACAATTGCAGGTGCCTGCTAAGCCTTTGCTTAAAACTTCCTGCAAATGAATTCTCAGGTGTTTTGTTTTGTTTTTAAATCTATAGTTGCTATTTATATATGTATCAATTGTCCTTTTCATCCCTTTTCAAAAGTATGCTGGCCATCCATTTCTCCTGTCCTTGAAATACTGATAGGTGTTAATATCTATTAAGAATAGGTTTCTTATGATTCCTTAAAAAAATCTCTTACAGCTTAATCTGAGAGTTAATCAAACATGAAATTAACTAGGCTCATTAATGTATTATATTAATGCACTCCAAACTGTCATTGGAAGTTGACCCAATTGCATACCAGCTGGAAAGGAGTGGACAATGTCTCCCTTTAAAAACCAAAAGGAAGGCGAGCTAGAGCAGGTTTGTGAAGCCTCTGTCTCAGAGGTCACACAGCACACTCCTTATATGCAGTTGCCCAGTAAGTGCTCTATAAACCATCTCTTCCTGGCAGCCTTTTTTAGAGCCATGATTTTTAAAATAGGGCAATTAGACAGATGGTAGTCCCCGATAGGTGGACTGTGATTTTGGCAGGCTCATTTTATTGAATAAGGAATCAAACTGGGTTCCATGTGCTCCAAATTTCATGTTTAATTCTATACAGCAAAATCATGAAATCTTAGTGTCACAATATAACGGGCTTCTTTTTGAACTGAAGTGTATTGTTTTGCAAGGGGTGGCAACCGACACAGAAAAACAAAGCAGTGGAGGCTTTTATGGTTTTTGCTACATACAGTGATATATATTTACAGTACTGGCTGTACCACTGTTTACCTGGTGCCAGGTTTCCTCCTAAGTTTCCTCTCAGAGACACTCCCCTCTGACTCTCATGCTTCCTCCCCCTTTCTCTCCATCTCATTCCTTAAATTCTGGGCTTGACAAGAGATACACTGAAAAGAAAGGAATGGGCTGAACACTGACTGCTTCTCCACTGGAGACAGAACTTCTCTCGGGGTCTTCTGCCCAGTTCTTCTCCAGAGACCAGGGTTTCACCAATAACCAACACAGCCTTCCTTCCCCTCTGGGATTTTGAGAGAAACTGCTGCCTGCAGCCAGCCAGTTCCCTCCTTCCCATTCTTGGGTCTTAGGTGAAAATATCATCTCTGTGGATCTTCAGTAACCTTCTTCCAGGGAAACCACCTGTTTCCTCTTCTTTCTCAATGAAGAATCACCATCTGCTCTGCACATTCACATAACTTTAACTCTCCAATTTTTCTCTCCAGCTATTCCACTTCACACAGTGTTTTTCTCTCCTCTCCTTCTCTCTAACTTTTAGTCTGACTGACCGCATAGCCCCCAGCAAATGAGGAGGTAGATCTCCCTGCTAGGATTCTGGTCCTGAACAACAGGCTGGACCAATGACATTGGTGACTCTGCATGTCTCCAGACCAGCCAAGATTAACAGCCAAATCAACTCATCTGTCTTATCAACAGCAAAGCTGCCCTTCAAGGCCAGAACTGAGCTTCATTTCTCCATTTTTCACTCCATTTGCTGACTCACACCAACAGAACTGCAGCCACACAGGGCAACTAAAAAACATATGCCAGAAAACTGTTGTTGTTAACTTGAGATTCCCTGTTTAAGGAAGAACTGACTTAATAATATACAAGGCTTCCTTCAATTCTGAGATTCCATAATAATAATTTTAAGTCCCAAGAAGATGTTCAATACGTAATTCTGCATTCTCTAAACATGCTAAAACTGCAGTAATAATAGAATGAAGAAAAGGTGATTACGTGTAGCTTGATTAATGTTTGTGCAGGATTGCTGCTTAAAAAGCACTTATTAATGACAACCTGTGAGCCAACAAACTCTTATACTTTACACTCACGTTACCATTTTTGCAGCCCCATCACACTGCTGACTCTTATTTAGTTAATAATGAACTGCTATTCAAAGACTTTTTTTCCACAAGCCAACCTGTGCATATAATTTTTGTTTCTTACTTGAGGAACTTTGCATTTGCTCTATTACATTTCTTTCTACTAATTTTCACCCTTTTCCCTAAAATTTCAAAACTGTTTTGAATTTTATTTTTATATCCTAGATTATTAGTAACCAATTTTGTGCCACCTGCAAATATCGCAAGCATTCCCTCCACCTCTTCATCCAAATCATTTAACAAAAATACTGAAACATGCAAGACCCAGGATTGAAACTTGCGGCACTTAGTGCCCCCTTCAAGTTTGATAAATGGGCACTTTTGAAGATGATTTTTAAGATAGTTGACTATGGAATTAACTGTGATGCCATCCAAGCTATAATTAACTAGCTGGCTAATCACACAATCTTGGGGTAATATTATTAACTATTTTGCTGAAATCAATGTGCAGTCTCATAAAATTCTAAGAAAATGCCCTGATCCAAAAGAAAGAGAAGGAGGTAAGACTTGTTAATTAATTAATTTAAATATTAAATTATTAATATTACTTATTAATATTAATTTAAATATTTTACTTATTTATTTGTATCATGCCTTTATTATTTTTACAAACTAATATGTTAATTATAATTAATCATAATGTTAATAATAATGTTCTTGACATATTTGTGATTTCTAACAAATATTGCATTATTTTCAAGGTTCTCACAGATCAGACTTTTGTGGTTAAGTATGAAATCCTTCCAGAGGTCAGTACCAGACTGACTGACCTCTCATTTCCTGATCCTGTTTTTCTCCCTTTCTGAAATTAGGGTCAACAATTGCATTTTCTAGTTGTCTTTGATTCCTCAAAGGTAATGAAGTTTCAGCCACACCATCAGTAAGTTCCTTCAGTGCCAAAAGTGCAATTCATCTGGTCTGGAGATTAAATTACTGTATATAGGTACCCCTTGGTAACGCCGCTTTCATTCCATGTTTCTAGTATTTAAACTTTTGTTAGAAAACCATACTTGATTCTCAGTTAATTATCACTCTGTTATTGAATATGATGCTGCGTGAAACCACAATAGTTTGGATGATGCTCATTTTTTGGATGCAGTTCAGTCTGAATGATGTATAACAGGGGTGTCAAACTTGATTTCATTGTGGGCCACATCAGGGTTGTGTTTGAGCTCAGGAGCGGGGGGCGACATGGCCAGGGTGAGCGTGGCCAGTTTGACGTCACTCATGTCAGGTGGCCCGAGCACTCTGCCAGTGAAAACGGGCTTCCAAGCTCCGTTTTCAGCTGCAACGGCCTCCTGCAACCCTCTGCCAGCGAAAACCTTCCTGAGCTCCGTTTTCAGAGGCACCGCAGGCCAGTCCTTCACTGTTTCCAGGGCAGCACTGCGGGCCAGGTCTAAGCACCCTGCGGGATGAATCCGGCCCCTGCGCCTTGAGTTTGACCTGATGTATAATATAA
This sequence comes from Thermophis baileyi, assembly GCA_003457575.1. Taxonomy (NCBI): domain Eukaryota; kingdom Metazoa; phylum Chordata; class Lepidosauria; order Squamata; family Dipsadidae; genus Thermophis; species Thermophis baileyi. The sequence goes on along the minus strand of QLTV01012184.1, from coordinate 3,833,512 downwards.
ATTGATGGGTACATCTGATTCTGTTTTCTTGCACTAGTAACCATGTAAAACTGCCAGGTTTCCCAGTGGAATAGGTTTGAGATGGCACTCTGTAGTAGTGGTTCCTGCAGGGTTTTTTGAAGAAATTTGTCCTTATTAAACTCCAGTCCATGGACATGGACATCAAAGGAGCCTCAGGCTTTTTTTTTTTTGTGTTGTTATCTGGAGATTTTTTCTAAAGTACCATGTGCACATAAATACAGGAAGTCCTCAACTTACAACAGTTCCTTTAGTGACCGTTCAAAGTTACAAATGTGACTGAAAAATGTGACTTACGACCATTTTTCACACTTATGACCATTGCCGCATCCCCATGATCATCTGATCAAAATTCAGACACTTGGCAACTGGTTCATATTGCGACCTTTGCTGTGTCCTGGAGTCATGTGATCCCCTTTTGTGACTGTCAAAGTTCCAAGTAATACACCCATTGTAGACAGAACTCCGAGGCAGGTTGATTCCTCAAAGAACAGCTTTATTAGGAGATATCATCTTGGCACAACTGGTGGAAAGCCAACTCCAAATGTTCCTGCGCTTTCCACCAAATTAAAAAGTAAAAGTTTCCTGTTTTCTCAAAACAATAAATCACATTGTCCAATCTGGATACTAGCTGGTTGCCTGGTTACGTCTCTCCTCCTCCTCTGGCCAGCCAGCTGTTGGAATGTCCCTGACTCATCGGAAAGCTATGTTATTTTGACTACAAAACCACATCTACCTGTTAGATAGTGGGTAGAGATGACAGGAGACAGACTTCCAAAGCAGCTCTTTATTTCAGCTCTTGTGTAAGCAACCAGCAAAGAGCAGTCTGACAGCTTGCCCTTTTATAGGGAGCTGTCAGACAGACCAGCCAATAGCGTTTGAGCTTTTTCCCGCTCAAACGCTGGACCTGGTTGGAACCATGCAACACAGTTGAAACAGTTAGAACATAACACCCCTCCCCTCCTGGATGGAGCTGTCCAGCATACGTAATCACGCAGGTAGGCGGGGCGTTTTGGAGCACTACTAGACCTGCGCAATACAGATGGTGGTGAGGCAGCCTGTTATAGGGAGCTGTCAGACAGACCAGCCAATAGCGTTTGAGCTTTTTCCCGCTCAAACGCTGGACCTGGTTGGAACCATGCAACACAGTTGAAACAGTTAGAACATAACACCCCTCCCCTCCTGGATGGAGCTGTCCAGCATACGTAATCACGCAGGTAGGCGGGGCGTTTTGGAGCACTACTAGACCTGCGCAATACAGATGGTGGTGAGGCAGC
>QLTV01012184.1:3795064-3829126 GCA_003457575.1 Thermophis baileyi | reverse complement strand
AGCAGTCGAATCCTCGCATCGCCGCATGTAGGAGTCCCATTTCTCCCTGGTCGGGTCGAAAGGCGCCGGCGGGTGGAAGGTGGACATAGCGGCAGAAGGAGGCAGGAAGATGTCTTCCTGGCTGGTTGAAAGTGCTGAAGAAGCTAGTCACAGTTCTCCTGGCCCAAGCCCTCGTCGCCACTGTTAGATAGTGGGTAGAGATGACAGGAGACAGACTTCCAAAGCAGCTCTTTATTTCAGCTCTTGTGTAAGCAACCAGCAAAGAGCAGTCTGACAGCTTGCCCTTTTATAGGGAGCTGTCAGACAGACCAGCCAATAGCGTTTGAGCTTTTTCCCGCTCAAACGCTGGACCTGGTTGGAACCATGCAACACAGTTGAAACAGTTAGAACATAACACTACCTCTACCCCCCTTCTACTCCAAGCTGTGTCAACCTGAAGCCATGTGGAAAGAAACCCCGATAGGAAACACCCACACACACACACAGAAAAGAAAACGGCCGCAGCCAGGTCAGCTTCAGGCTTGACAGTGACCTTCTGACAAGTAAAGTCAATGGGGAAGCCAGATTCACTTAACAACCACGTTACTAACTTATCAACCGCAGTGATTCACTTAACAACTGTGGCAAGAAATGTTGTAAAATGGGGCAAAACTCACTTAACAACTGTCTCACTTAACAACAGTAATTTTGGTCTCAATTGTGGTCGTAAGTCCACATATACTATGCTTACCTGTATGAGGTAATTTGGGAATAGATGTGGACAAACTGAATTTTAAATCAGATCAGATTAAAGTGCTATAGGAAAGTGCTAAGGCAAACTTATTTATTATGGAAGTGAAGAGAAACTGCACTCTCCTTGAAGAAACACATATACAGTTTGATGACTTCCAGAAGTCAGAATTATTTATGGATGTAAGGGATGTTGTTGTTTTCAGGACAGTTTCAGTCCTATGTGGAAATTGCAGTTATTGGTGGACTACTGTGACACTTTCTTCATGGTTTTAAAACTGGTTGTTAAATGCTTGTATTGCTTGCTATACACAGCAAGACCATTCCCTATTGGATTCAGAAATGGTCCTCCAAGATCTTAAGCAGAGATATTTTTCATCAGTGTTGACACCTGATCCTGTTTTAACTCAAGGTGCAAGGGATTGAACCTGGACCTTCTGTGTTCAACCTTTGAGCTATGATCCTTCTAATATATTTGCTGGGAGCACAGCAGGCCAGAGGTCTAAGTAATAAATGCAAACAGAGTGATTTTGTTTTAATTTCCATTTGCCTTTATTTCCTGTCTGGCCCTTTCCAAGAATTAAGAGAAAAAGACGGTAATCTATTCAGTTTTTATAGAGAACCTTGTGCAATTGAACTCAGTATGATGTTCAAGGCTGCCAAAAGCTTCTGTAATGGAGGCAACAAATAAAGCAGTAACTTTGTGGCATTTGCATTTAAATTAACATATATACATTTAGATATGTGGGTGAGTTACTTCATGTTTCTTTCTAACTTATAAGTAAGGGGAACTTTTTGCAGAAAGGACTTTAGAGTACAAATTGTGCATACTCTAGAGCAGGGGTGAAATTCAGCAGGTTCTGACAGGGTCTGGAGAACCGGTAGCGGAAATTTTGAGTAGTTCGGAGAACCGGCAAACACCACCTCTGGCTGGCCCCAGAGTGGGGAGGGAATTGGGATTTGCAGTATCCTTCCCCTGGAGTGAGGTGGGAATGGAGATTTTGCAGTATCCTTCCCCTGCGACGCCCACCAAGCCACGCCCACAGAACCGGTAGGGAAAAATTTTGAATTTCACCCCTGTTCTAGAGCTAATTTTTGTACCTTATGAAACCCCTTATGTGTTATAAATTGTGCTTTTGAGACAGGCTTTAATATAAATGTACAGGTGACCGTAAAGAAAATTAAATAAAACCAAAACTATAGGAGAAAATATAGTGAGTCTGAGTGTTTAGATGATGAGAGAATAGCTCCCAATATGTTATAATATCTTTTTTTATTTTTGTGGAATCTGATAATTATACAATATATAAGTTTTTACTGAGTTCCATCAATAACTTTTATCATAATATATTGGCTCCCAACTCCAGCAGTTCTGTTCACAGTGCTGCATTTTGATCATTAGCTATACTAGTCAAGAAATATATTTTCCTTTTTTGAAAAGAATAAGAAGATTTTTTTTTCAATCAAGGAATATTTCACACTCCCCTTCTCATTTCCATTCTCTTTCTCCCATTTTTATAAATGAATAATTAAACAGTGAGAAAGAGCATAGAATAATAAAACATTTAAATTTGAAAAGGAGTTTATGTCCATCAACTTTAGAGATCAATTCAAAAACAAATCAAACTTATTACCTGCTCCACGAGACTAGTAGTTTGTTAGGTCTACCTGATTTAGATTGCAAACATCTGGATGACCATTTGATGGCAGCAATTGTCTTTATCTTTACTGCATTTAGAGGTCATTCAAATTTATGCAAACCTGATCTGGTAGCCCTAAGTTTGTTTTAATAATTCCCAAGCAGTGCTATCAAGAAATGGACGCATTTTAAACTGAGATGTTTGCCATAGAAGACTTAGGCAAGGAAATGGACACATTGTAGGAGCACTGGGTGAGAGAGAACATATACTGTGATGCTATGATTCTAGAATTTAAAGAAAAACTAATTGTTTGTACTTCAAAATGTGGAATTTAATGAGCTCATAGCAGTGTTAAATAGGATCCAGTACAAAAGAAGGTAGGAAAAAAGGACCATAACATAGGTGTGTGTTCCTTAAAAATAAGATACTGAAAGAGTTCCAATGAAGAAAAAAAAATGAAGGAGAACAAAAGCAGCAAATGTGCCTGCACAAAAACTTCAGAGTCTATCTGAAATGAAGAAAATATGTATACAAGGAGTACAACAGGGTTGTCAGCAAGGAAAAATACATATATGAGGTCTGGGCAGGTCACCAAGGAAGAGTACATATGTGTACTTATGTGTGTAAGTATGGGATCAGGAAAACCAAAGAAATAGGTGCGGTAGAACAAGGATGCTAAGAACAAGAAGAAGAATTCTTTAGATATGTTCCAAAAAGTTTAGCCTCTGAACAGTGGTGAATGTGCTTCACTAGGTAATTGTGAGTAGCAGGAAGAAGCTTCAGATTGAAACATAATCAAGAAATACCTATTTACTTTGAATCTGACTCTCCAGAAATAGACCGAGTGATATGAAAAATGAATCTTCTGATAGTCTGGCCAAACATTTATGCACTACCTTGATCAGTCATGGAGAACTGAGGAAGGGAAAATCAAAGAGGTTAAAAACTATCACTACCTTCAGAAAGATGGAAAAAGAAGTTGCTATTGACATTTCAGTCTGATATTAACACCTGTAAAAGGCTGAATAACCATATCTGGAAAGCACTATGAAACAATGTGATTATTAACAAAAGTGAGCAGGAAGTTGTCTTGCTAAACTAAACTTATCACATTGGTGTGGCTGGATAATTTCCTTGCAAGATTGTGAAAATTGTGTAAATGTCATATATCTTGATTTCAGCAAAGCATTTGACAAAGTATCTCATGACTTACCAAACTAGTTAAATGTAAGATAGAGGTGTGACAGTGAGCTGGATAAATAGCGAGTTCAAAGTTGTACTAAAAAGGGCTCACTAGTAGTTCCTTATCAAACTGAAAGGATGTATTGAATGGGATGTCATAAGATTCAGTCCTTACCATTGTAGTTTTCAATATTTTCATTAATAACTTGGATGAAGCATAGTAGTAGAGCAGTAGTGGGTTCTAAATCCTGTCGCTACCGGTTCGCATGTGCAGAAGCATCCCAGGCGGGGGGTGGAGCCTCCCGCCACCGCCGCCGCTACCGGTTCACAGAACCGGGCCAAACCGGGAGCAACCCACCGCTGTAGTAGAGGAAATACTGATGAAAACTGCTATGACAGAAAATTGGGCAGAAAAATGAGAAACAGACTGAACAAATTCAAAAAAGGACAGTGAGAATGATCACAGAGCTAGACATTAAGTCCTATGAACAGAAATTGAAGAAACCAAGAAACCAGGATCAATGGGAAAATAATAACTCTTCAAATACCCAAAATTCAATACCTTGACCTGAACATTCAAAGCTTATTTTCTGTCACTGCATAGTGTAAGATGTGGAATAATGAGTTAAACCACAGGAAGGTAGATTCTAATTTAAGGTTAGAAAAAGTTTCCCAAGCAAAAAAAAAAGAAAAAAGAAATTAATGATGGCAATAGAATGAATCTGCCAAGAAAGTTAAAGGGTCTCTCCCTTTTTGGATATGTTTAAACGGAGACTAGATAACCATCTATCAAACATTTAGTTGGAGCTTAGAATGCTGGACTGACAAACAGCAAGTTTGCGTTGGAGACCTGTTGTTGCAGGATGGGATGAACTCCTGTCACACTCCAGCTCCTGCTGCCCCAGAAGTTTGAAAGTGGGTGACTGCAAATAGATAAATGAGTGCCACTTTGGTGGGCTTATTAATGGGGACATGAAAGGAGCCCCCAACTGGGCATCCCTTGGGCAACAGTGATGTCACTGGTTCATCCTTTCACCATGGAAGCACTTCGGTGCTTATGACAAGGAAGTAGCACTAGTAGGCATTTAGTTTGTATTCTTTTAAAACGCAGGGAGTACCATCCCTTACAATTGATGTTTCTATGATTAACACTGCTTTGTCTCTCTATAAGTTTCTCCAATTTCTGATTGTTCCTACATCCCAATCCAAAGGTAAACATCTCTGTTGATAACTATATATCCTAACTTGCAGATATTTGGGGATCACCATTTTCACAGCCCTTTGCCAGGTTAACAAGGTTAACAAGCATTATAACTTCTATGAACTTCTAACAAACTGTATCTCAGTGCCAATAGATATAAACCTTCTTTGTTTTATATGCTCCAAGTATAACCATGTATGCAAGTACTGTATGATATTTGTATTTCCAGATTCTAGTTATACCCCTATATTTCTCTTTTATTAAATTTATATAATGGTTCATCACACAGTCAGCCAGATGTTCAGACTCGATTTGGCATTTTTGTCTGCCTATCAAGTCTTTCCCAAGGATGTTGATGTTTTATGGTGTCAGAGATACCTTCGCAAGATGTAAGCTGTTATGAATAAAGCTGCTTTTTGCAATTGACTGATGGTGAATTTGTCACTGCCAATGGTGTTTTGGGATTCCACCCAAGGCACCTATTATTCTTTTGCCTTTGTCTTCTTTTGCCATAGTTGTTCTATTTGTATTTGCAGGTCTTTGTATTTTGTTATCTACCAGCATTAATGTAACTTACATGAAATGTCTGCAAGAAAACAACTAGACTCAGAGAGCAAGGACCCCTCATTTGCTATCTTCTCCAGTTCCTTCTCTTCTCTTCTGCTGCCTCCAGGTATTGCCACATCCACTATCCAGATTGTTTTTGTCTTTCTTATCAACAATTGTTAAGTCTGGTGTGTTATGCAGGTGCCTACCTGTGGTTATAGATGTGTGTTTGTGTGTGTGTGTGTGTGTGTGTGTGTGTGTGTTCTGCATGTGTGTTCCTGTGTTTATAGATGTGTGTGTGTGTGTGTGTGTGTGTGTGTGTGTGTGTGTACATGCACATATGCACATGTGTAAGTGTATATGCACGTGTATATGTATATTATTTTGATTATGCCTCTATAAACTTTAGCATGGTGACAAATTATACATTCTTATAAGATCAAGATTCAGCCACTTCCAGATTTATCATCAGAATGATGATAAATCAGGCTCCCAATATCCTACTACCAGGCTCCCAATATCCTACTATCTTCTTACACCCTGTAATTATAACCTTTGTACTTATTTTGAATATCTGACCTAAATTACCTGATAAACAGAAGAATAGCTAGAAATTTACTGTTCCAAAAGTAATTCTCAAAACTAGTTTATTCCCCCATCCCCCCCCAAAAAAATATACGGTATATATACAAGAAGCGGATTGAATCTGAAAAACCAACTAAAATTCTGGCCGCAAATGCAAATTTATTTATTTTTAAAGTGTCTTGTTTTCCTTAGGTCATTTTTGTAAAGTAAAGACATGCTCCCTTTACTGCAAATGGTTTCAAAAGATGTTTTCACCTCCTCCTAAACACACAAGATTTCTCAAGATAATTTATGTCTTAAAACACTGCTCATAGGTGTAGACAACAGACTGCTAATTTAATCTCTGTTTACAAACTGCTAGGTGAAAGGGCAAATAATGCTTACTCTGCTTTCTGTCTCATGACAACTTGACAGTTTCCTTTTTATGCCCCCAAGGAGTACCCAAGAAGAAAATCTCTCAGAAGTGTGTTTTTGTCCATTTTAAATTATAGGAGCTCAAGAATAGTACCCTCAAAAGTGAATGTTTATTAGCATTTAGAGGGGTTTTTTTTTAAAAAAAAATCCATATTAAGTTTCCAAGAGTGACCTTGCAAAAACTATTCCACGTAAATATTACCTGGTTTTCCCCTTTCTTATCCATTCTTGCTTCTCTCCCAATGATTGCTAGTTCCTTCTGGTCGGCTAACAAAGCTCATTGAACTTCAAAGGTTCCATGTCACTTTAACTTTCTGGTTGACTTTTAATTGTCCCATCTGCTGCATAATTTTGCCAAGCAATTATTTATTTGTTGGGCTTTATTTATTAATTCTCCAAGAACATCCCTTGCATTTTATATTTAAAATAATCCAATAATGTAAATTTGACAGTCGGTTTCATATCTAATAGGAGTTTGGACTTGGGATATTGAATTAAACCAAGGAGATCTGTTTCCTAAACAACCATGGTGGTAACTCAACAGATGAAGCAGGAATAAGAAGTAATTTCTTTTCTCTAAATGTCTATGGAGATTCTCAGTCATCCAGGTCATGGCTGTCCCAAAGATGCTTTTTTTCAAGAGGCAACTGTATTTTCTGGTTTTTCTTTGAAGACATTTCACTTCTCATCCAAGAAGCTTTTTCAGCTCTCAGCTCTCTTCTTCTTTTCTCTTACCACCTTGATTGTGCATAACTGGCCTGCTGTTTCCCAGAGGACCAAGTTCTCAGTTATTGATTCTGTACTCATTCCATACTGATTCTGTACTCATTCCATACTGTATTCATTCACTATAAAGTACCAGGTCTTCTTTATTAATTGCCCTGCTTATTTAATATAAAGTATATCTAATTTTCATTTCCAAACTAATACATGAAGCATACCCCAATGCTCCTTTTGTTTCACATATCTCCAAAGTGGACCTGTATAGGTTGTTTGGAATTCTCCAAATGCAGTTGTAGAAGAATACTCCAAAAATGTGTGAATTAAGAAAACTTAAAATGTTAAAGCCAATTTACTAGTTTAAGTAGCATCTGCCAGCTATTGTAGAAACAGCACACAATAAAATATTCTTAATGTGAAACAGTTTTATCCTATTACTGATCTATATCATCTTCATGGGCCTATTCAAATAGAATCACAAATAGAATAATAGAGTTGGAAGGGACATTGGAGGTCTTCAAGTCCAACCCCCTGCTTTGGCAGGAAATCCTACACCACTTCAGACAAATGGTTATCCAACATCTTCTTAAAAACTTCCAGTGTTAGAGCATTTACAACTTCTGGAGGCAAGTTGTTCCACTGATAAATTGTTCTAACTGTCAGGAAATTTGTCCTTAGTTCTAGGTTGCTTCTCTCCTTGATTAGTTTCCATCCATTGCTTCTTGTCCAGCCCTTAGGTGCTTTGGAGAATAGATTGACCCACTCTTCTTTGTTGCAACCCCTGAGATATTGGAACACTGCTATCATGTCACCCCGAGTCCTTCTTTTCATTAAACTAAATACCGTGTTTCCCCAAAAATAAGACTGTCTTATATTTTTTTGAACCCTGAAATAAGTGCTTGGCCTTATTGCCATGCACTCAAAAGCCCAATTGGGCTTATTATCAGGGGATGTCTTATTTTGGGGGAAACAGGGTATATACCCAATTCCAGCAACCATTCTTTATATGTTTTAGCCTCCAGTCCCCTAATCATCTTTGTTGCTCTTCTCTGCATTCTGCCTAGTATAACTCATTCTTGATTGTTTCTTTGATTCTGATGGAATGATAGCAATCCACTTCCTTGCTCTTTCTCCCTTTGTACATCAGTCCCTTTACCTATACGTTGCTTTCAATTGGTTTGTTTTCAGTGCTGGCATAAATCCAAAATCCAAATAGAACCAGCCACCAGCTAAATCCCACAGGTTGAGCAGCAACGCAGCAGCAACTTGCTTCACTCTGTAACTTGGACAGATCTTTCATAGCCAGAATGGCTGAGACTAGTTGTGATAACATGCTTCTAAAGAGGGAGATGAATGATATGCCCTCTAATATTTCTCTGATGAAATTAGGCACACTGGCTTCATGCTACATGTAACAAGAGGAAGGAAAAGGACAAGAAAAACAAATGAGCAAGGCCATTGGCAAGCAATTGCTCTTAAGCAACACTATGTCTGATTACTTTGAAAAATATTGTCATTAAATATTATAAATAGGTATATTGCTTAGACTGAAAACAGAAATTCTAAAAGCCAGAGAGCCCATACAATAATTTGCTGAAATACTACAGGATAAAATAAAAAATCTGGTACTCAGACACATTGTTAGAATGAGAAAAAGCTATAAAATAGCAAAAAATGTTATGCTTGGAAAGTGCTTAGAATTACTTCAATATAAAACTTATTTCCTATAAAACAAAAGCTGGTTCATGCATGCTTTATAGGGCTTGGCTTTTGCAACTCAACACTTGGCAACTTAGATGGGCCAAATGGCTCTATTATGTCAGAAGCCATGGAAATGTGGTATTCTAGCCATGATCACTGATGGCTAAGCAAATGACAACCACAAAGTTTTGTGAGATTTTTAAGACTAATTATTATAGATCAGCTTTTAAAGGTAAGAATCCTCTTCATTAGATGCATGAATTTGGAAGATATTCCAAGGGACTGTTGAATTTGCTGTAAAAAAAAACTATACTTGGTTGCCTTATGCATGCATATATAAACAGAGCATCTTTTTCTTTTCCTAAATATATACAATCATTACACATTATTCTTTTTCTAATAAACTTCAAATCACTCCTATTGTTTTGGCTTTAACAGAGATACTTTACAGTACATAGCCACTTAAAAGCTTAATTAGGAATTAGCTTCTGTAACTCTCTTACAGGTTTTTATAAATATTATCCAGAAATTGGAGGATAAGTAAGGAAGATGCATTAATTCTAAAATCCCATTTACAAACACCTCTGTTCCTCAAAGAAAGCACTTAGAGCAGTAGCATTAGAGCAGCATGCTGGCTGAGGAATTCTGGGAGTTGAAGTCCATGCATCTTAAAGTTATACTATTGATTTGGAAAAAAAATGCCCACTTATATAAGGAACCAAAATGTTTGGAGATTAATGCAACAAAGTATTGGCATGCAAAACTAGAGTGATTACTGGTCTTCTCACCAAATAAAAGCCCCCAAACTCACAAGGTTACAATTTTTATGAAATAATACATAACAATTGAGAAACAGTGTGGCATATAATTAAGGAACCAGGTCAGAAAACCAGGAGAGCACGAGTTCTTGTCCTGCCTTAGGCACAAAGTCAGGAAACAAAACCTTGAGCCAGCCATTCTCTCTCAGTCCTAGGAAGCAGGCAATGGCAAATCAACTTCTCAAATGTTGCCAAGAAAACTGCAGGAACATGTCTAGTCAGTCACCAGGAGTCAACACTAGCTCAAAAGCACATGCATAGTTTAGAAAGATAATGTAAATGATAGCATGCCTTTACAACTGGAAAGTAATTTCTGATAAGAAAATGGGGTGATCTTGCTGTGGGTGCCCACCTCTAAATTCTACATTCCTAAGGAGGCTCCAAGCCCATCCTTCTTACTGGAACCAGCAACTTCTAACATAAACAGTGTCCTTTAATTTGCCTAAATTTTGCTCCTTCTTCTCCTCCAGGATCATCAAGCATTTTCAGTTTGCCTGCTCTAAGATACACTTCGGTCTCACATATGCAAGGATAGAATATTATTTGTCCCACACACCATGCATAAGCAAGCTAATAGAAACTGTCACTGGGATAAGGAATCTTTTATATTCTAGGATGCTGCAAACACTGTAGACATGAAATTTGTGCAACAAAACTAAAAACAGTAGCTAGCAACTCTGACTTGTCCTGCCTGCATTGACTCCAGTGGTTAAATATGGCAATGGTACTAATGAAATATATGTCTGCTTGATTACAGCTAAATGTCAACAGCACCTGAACATAATTTATGAATGCAGAAATAATCATCATTTTATTGAGCAGTTATGGGAACTCTTTTCAGACAGTTGTTGAAATAATTTGAATACAAATTACTATTAATCAGCATTTAGCACACTGATGTTTGATTAAGTTTCTCTTTCAAAACTTATTATGCTAATGAAAAGCAAACTATTATTTCTCATTATTATTTTTGTGCTTTTCAGAAGTACAGTTGGAACTAATTATATTTTCTTCTACATTTCCCTAATTCATTTCATTCTTTGGGAGTTTCTAACAATAAAAACCTTATTAGCATGTATACAAAAATAAGTAGAAGGTAAACATATATAAGGTTACAGTTGTAAGGCACCTTAGAGAAATAATACTAGCTAGTGCTCCCACTCACATCAAGACAAGCTCCCATCCACATTATCAGGTTCCCTGTCTATCAGAATAGTGACAGTGGGGAAAGTTTGTAATCACTTTCACCTGAAAATATTTAAAACAGTCCTCAAATTTTTGTATCCCCAAAATTCCAATTTGCCCAAGCAACTAAGAAAACCACAGTACCTTTTGAATACTAACAGATACAAGCAGAATGCCCGAAGAGCACTTTTCTCATAGAAAAACATAACATAGCAAAAGCCTCTCTCTTTTTTTCATAACTTTTGGGTCTGTCACAGAGTACATCACTATTTCTGATAGTTGCCTCTGACAGATGTGCTGTTTTAATTTTTAAAGGCAGAAATTAGAAATATCTGCCTCTAAGAATTCAAAACGAAGAAAAAAATGGCAGCTGAATTTGAAAGCTACTTTGCAGCTGTCTTTTTATCCTTTTTTCACTATTTGTTAACATTGATAATTTATCACTATTAAAGACCAGTTAGCCTTTAGCATTTAGGATCATCTGCTTTTCTTCAGTCAACCTATCTATCAGACAGAAAATAAATTTGCCTTCTAGACCAGTGATGAAGCAATTATAATGTGTTAAGTGGCAATCCAGCAAGATTTTAAGGAAGATAATTTTAGTTCACAGGACATAGAGTTCATGAGAGATGCTCAACATATGAAACAGTCTGTTCAATTGAACACTAACACTCCTTGTGCCAGTTGTTCTTTAGAAAATGCTTCCCCTGGTGCCTTCAGCATTTAATTTCCTATCTTTCAGGTAAAGGTAGCTAGTTAAACAGTGAATAAATTGCTTTTAAAAATTATTTAGCACTGAAGACCTATTTAATATTGAGTTCAACATTGTAGAATGGTAAGGATTAGAGCTGCTGCGCAACTAACCAAAATAGCATATCGTGTTAAATTACAATTTAGTATGATATGCACAAAGTCTCAGGGTGCTTCTGAAGCTTGTACTTGTAGTTTGAACTATTCTCATAGATTTAGAATTGTAATTAACAATCTCAGAAATCTGTTTCAGAAACATGATTTGAAATTGGCTTGATTGCAATTAACCATAAGGATACTTGGTTATAACTGGTGACCCAGAAAATCATTATTACCTGAAATAAATACTTCTAAAACCTTCCTCTTACCTGCACAGGAGGGGGAAAAATGGAGATGAGAATCACTAATTCAGGTTTGCTCTGGCTGTTCTTGCTCATTAATGTTGCACTGAAACATGGCAATTATGATCTGCAAATGCAGTGAACATAATTCTCAAGATGGTACTCAGTGGTTTTGAGAGACAAGGGATGTTCCTTGTCGCATATTTATTTTTCACAGGTAAAATGCTCTTCTATAAACTATGTACAAAAGTCATCTATGACTTCTACTGAATTTATTTAAAGAATTTGTTTTGGAGGGATGCCTCTATCCTAGAACTGCTTTATAAGAGAATTATCATTTGTTTATTTGTAAATGAAATTATACTCTACATCATTACAAATTGTGATACATAATAACTTCTTTTATAAATATGTAAGTGCATTATGACACTTTAGGTGAAACAGATTAGAGTAATCAAGTGCCAAATGCTATAATTAAAGTTGAGATTATTCTCTCCTATTTTTCAAACACCCCAATTTCATTCATGCACTGTCTCTCTCTTATACACACACACACACACACACACACACACACACACTTTGCTTACCAAACTATTTGACATACATTCATGTTGGTGGATGGGAACAATTAACTCAGAGCATAATTAAAACAATCAGAAGGGTTTAAATAGCCATGGAGTTATTATGTACCTACATGATAATTAAATGATCAAGTGACTACACAGTAATTTCATGGTGATTTGTGCTATATACAATATTTACTATGCACAAAACAAACAATACTGTCAGTTCAAAAAGAAAGTGAAAAGCCATATGTCAGCATTAAAATGTGTGCATGATATTTTTAATGTTGATTTACTTCCACAATTATCACTTTCTCACCACATTCTATGGCATGTTTTCACTGCTTTGCCTGTGAATAAAGTGTCAAGAGTAGCTTAATGAAAATGTAAACCTTTGTGCATATATGGCATGCTATGGAAGACAGTAGTGCAGGATCTAGTACAGAATCTGAATGCTTGAAGAATGAAACAAAACTGCAAGGAAAACATTATGACATGTACTATATGCCTAATCCTAAACTTGGACTAAATACTGCATTTCTTCTAAGGCAAGTGGTAGATACCAAAGTGGAAGACTTTTTGGCCCTTCAGGCACCACTGAACTACAATACCCAGAAACAACAGTCATCATGGCTAGTCATGAATGATGCTGAGAGCTGCAATTCAGCAACAACCCTGATATAAGAGAACTGAAATAAAAATACAATAGATTGATTCAGTTGATTCAAAATCTTCCTTTTGTTCACAGTCAAATATAACAATAAATCAATGTTGTAAGGTATATGTTTCAGTTGATTTTCAGATATAAAGTTGATATTCCCAAGGAGCAAAAAAGAAACATGTTCAGTTGTCATTTTGATGAGAACCTAAAAAATTCTCACTTCCTTAATCTTTATGTGAAACAAATCTGATATTTATCCATTCCTCTAATTTTACAGAGCGTTTCTGCTGAGAAAAATAGGGCACGTGCATATATTAATGAAAATAATTAATGTATTTGTGTAATATAGAGGAAATTGCTTGTAAAAATGTAGGTGGATTAGGAGAAGCATTCAAAAATGTTATATAGAGAGTTTATATTAAAATGATAAATGGGAAAGTGTGAAAATAGAAATATGAAAAACTGAAAGCTATTATAAATTTGGAGATCCTATTCTATTAAATTCTATTAAAGCTACTGTATTACAATTTATGTTAACTAACTCATGAAGCTGTGGGCCATCATTTTAAGAATTTAAATGTAAAAAAAAAGTTTGAAATGGTTTGAAGGGAGACTTAAGTTTAGCCTTTCCTCAGCAGAATGTACAGAAATACACAGATGATGGTTTAGAAGTAGAGAGATCAGAAAGCAATGGCTTGGAATGTTGAATGGCAGACCAGCAATTCTTGGAAAGGTTCTGACCAGTTCATGACAAACAAGAAAGCCTGATAAATGTATCATGATAGCACTGTGGCAGACATCAACCAATGATATGGGCAAGATGACACAAACAGATGGGGAAATATAAACAAAAGTGTGGGGGGGAAAGAGAATAAAATTCAACAAGCTGGCAAAGTATTCACATTGCTATTAAATTATCCTAGACAGTGCAAACACTAAATAATGACTGACCAAGTTTAAATGCATGTTTATTTATTTAAAAAAATAGAGAACTAATATTTAGGAGTCAAGACTCCATTTGCAGTCACATATCAACACCAACCATTTCTTTCTATCCTGTTTCATCACCATTTGGGGCCAACTTCCCAAAACATTGTGATATAAAGATCAATGAATGAAAATTAATAACTATTTAAGATTGAACATGCACATGTTCCATATCTTATACCACTTGACTTCCGATGGATGGGTGGACAGATGGATAGTAGGCAACAGACAGACAGACACAAAAATGCTATTCTATTGTTAAGGATCATTAAGCCTCTTCCCTCACAACTTTTTTCCATATGTAATAATGTGTCTCGTTAAGTGCTATTCAGTTGAACTGAACTAGGAAAGCAGATTCAGAGCACTGGTGGACACACACATTGCACCTCTCAGCATCTCCTTAAATCAAATACATCTTTTCTGGAATTGTTATGGCTGCCACCCACAATTGCAGAAACAGATGTAGCTTCTATCAATAGGTCAACATGAGTATTCTGAACTCTCCAGATACCCTTTGAATCTGGACTGCTCCTCAATGCAGTCCTGCTGTTTAGAACTGCAAAATATCCTTCCCAATACCTGAAGACCAGTGGTAAAATCCATTTTTTTTACTACCAGTTCTGTAGGCATGGCTTGGTGGGCGTGGTGTGGCTTGGTGGGCGTTGCTTGGTGGGCATGGCTTGGTGGGTGTGGCAGGGGAAGTATACTGCAAAATCTCCATTCCCACCCCACTCCAGGGAAAGGATACTGCAAAATCCCCATTCCCACCCCACTCCAGGGAAAGGATACTGCAAAATCCCCATTCCCTCCCCACTCCTGGGGGAAGGATATTGCAAAATCTCCATTCCCACCCCACTCTGGGGCCAGCCAAAGGTGGTATTTGCCGGTTCTCCGAACTACTCAAAATTTCCGCTACCGGTTCTCTGAACTACACAAAATTTCCACTACCGGTTCTCCAGAACCTGTCAGAACCTGCTGGATTTCACCCCTGCTGAAGACATATTTAAACAGGCAACCTATATTAGCAATTTTACAAAAAACACTTAGGGCATTTTTATAGCAGCAGATTATATTATTGGTAGATTATACAGTCTGCCGTATGGAATAGCAATCTACTGGAAGCACTTTAACAAGTCAGATTAATCCTAAAAAAATGAATTGTTTCAGTGAATTTACTGAATTATTATTATAGGTTTTTTAATGTAAATGTTATTTCTGTAAAATAGCAACACAAAAACAATATCTTCTATCTAAATCCCACAGCAGAGCAAATTTCTTAGAATGAAATCACCTAAAACCTATACTTAGACCTATTATATTTATCTAGAGAAATCAAAGTTAAAGAGCAATATTCTTTAATTCCATTCAGTTGCTAGGCAATAACATCCAGAACTGTTAATTAGTTCTGAACCCTGGGTAACCCTTCCACTTAAATCTTTAAATCCTTTGCCATTGGTATTCAGACAACTGGACTCTTGTGATTTCATTGTTTGTTGTATTTAATTAGCTCTCATAAGATACATACTTTAATTGATGTACACTGCCCTTCAGTAAAACAAGATTAAAACACATTAAAAAAACTAAAACAATTCAACATTAAAAGCAAGCCAGGCATGAAGGAATAAACAATGGCAACACTAGTAAAAGTCATTTAACCACATGAAAAGCCACCTCAATCCACCTCCTACGAGCCAAGAGAAAGACTGCCAGAAAGTAATGTTCAGATGAGATTAAAAGATGCTTCTAAGTCTGACACAAAAATTTTAAAAACCTTTCCCTAGTCCCAAAACAACATCAGAGAAAGGCATCAGACAAGCTCTTCTAAAGAAAGGGTTCCATAAATATGGCAAATACCAGATATCAGATCTGAGCAGTGCTAAAATTCAAAAGCAAAAGAGTACACAGATGTTACTCTGACACTCCCATGCATCCCAAAGCCCTTGGTCTTTGAATCCAATCTTATTAAATACTGCAAATTTATTTATATCTTTGCAAAATACATGCACATTTTCTCCAGTAACATATGGAGAAATGGCACAGATAGCTTCCTCTCTCCTTTTTTTTTTTTCTCGCAGCAACAGCCGTATTATGAAACAGGCTGATGTGGGAAAAGTGATTGACCACAAGTAAGCCAGTTCAGGGGGGATGAGGGGAGACTTGAACCCAGGTCTCCTTGGACCTAATTCCCTATCTTAACCTTTACACCACACCAGTACAGGGAAAGAAATTCTGGAAGGGTCTACTGATGGTCTAAAATAATATGAAAGAAAGGGACTTATTTAATTATCGAGGTCGCTCATCATAAACACATTTATAGATGAAAATCACTACTACAATTTGTTATAAAATTCTACACATAGTTCAAAGATAAAGACAATGCATTACAGAAATTAGGAATTCTTCTTTTAAAAAATATCCAAGATGGAAAACCAGCTTAACGGAGAAATGGTAGACCTCAGATACAAATTCATGTACTTTAGTGGCAGCAGTAGATAGAACAACACCCCAAACCACATTATTTTAGAGAAAGAAGACTGAAAAGTAAATTGAAGAGTATTCACCAGGATTTAACAGTTCTTCTCTATTGTATCAATAAAATTTCATGTGCTTCTAACAACTAATTAAGAATGACTCATAGCATATTAGCCCAATGTTAACTTCTTCATTAGTCTTAAAACTAATAATGTTTTATGTATTTTATTTTTATTAGTTTGCATGGTGAATTAAAATATTAAAAACTTTATTCATTAGTTTACCTACCTTTTATGAACTGAATTGTATTATTCAGTAATGAATCTTGTCCATTTACAAATTATTCTGCTCCCTTTCTCCTTTCATAGTCCTATCTAAATACCCAAGAGATATAAATATTTGGACTCAAAAGTATGAAGGTCATCATACTCAGACTTCTGGACTTGAATATGATCTGCATATTGTGAAATTCACCCATCCAAAATAAAGTTATTCAATAGTTAGCTCTCTCATTCAATAATGACTTATATGAAACTCAAATTCTTTAGTGATAAATCTTTAATACTCTTCAAATGAATCATTGACCATTATACACTGCATGAATCTGGCCCTTTGTCTCAAATTCTGTCGTCCTGCTGCCATGCATTATGTTCACTAGTGCCTCAACAATGTTACAATGCTGTTCATTCATCCCAGTGGAATGTAGAGATTGATGAATCAGCATGAGCATTGCAGTTAGTTTCCTAAGGCAACTTCTTCCAATGTCTCATCTGCACTTCCCCAATGGAAGCATTCCTATCACATAACAATTTTGGAAAGGTCAAAGAGATTTTCTTTCTTTTTTTTTTTAAGTCATAGATTATTATAAATTTCACTTTAAAGTTTGCTTCTCTTAGAAAAACATTGGAGATTATTTTGCACTGTAATCAAATAAATATTTACATCTGGAGGAAAATATTTGTAATGTCTATGGTAGTACTTTCAAATATGTTTAAGGCTAAAACACCTATCTGTAAATAAGACAAAGGCCATCTGCAGTCTCAGGCTAATCTGTGACAGACCCGACCTCCTTATGATGATCCCAGAAGCCTCCTCTGACTATTATTGCTGAGAATCATTACCATAGTTTTCCATCATTTTAAATCAGGAAATGCACAAAAACATTAAGGTAAACCTTACAATAAACTTTCTCTAAAACCCAGGAAGAAAGGAATCTCATCCCAATCTCCTACAAGTAGACACAGCCCAACTCACACTGTATTAGCGCCCTACCCATTGTAGTTCTTGTTACCAAAAGATACTGAGCACAGCCCCTAGCCATCAAGACAATGCCACTATTATGTTCAAATGCATAGATATTGGCTATATTGACACATCATGCTAAACTATACCTGTACTACAACAGATTTTTTTCCCCGTGTTTAGTGAAATTTCAGATGGCTAAAGCTAACATAGGATGGCCTGCAGACCACTTGCCTGTGCTCATTCAGGCATCACCAAATGGCTTTATGAACATAAAGTTGAAATAACAAAAAACCCATACCTGGTATCAGACTGAGTGTCAATTTGCAAAACAGAATGCCAATATTAGCTTTAAAAAAAAACTTTTGAAAAAGAGTTAAGCTCCGTCAATAACCATAAATGTCTATGTGCCAATATATGTGAGTCTATCCATCTTTCTCTCTAAACATTTCAGACAGGAGTTGTCTATTTACAAAAAAGAAAAGACAGAAACCTGATATGTTCTTTTGAAGTTATTGTACAAGTAATGATAAATCAATCCCTGTGGCCAAGAATATCTTTCTCTCTTAAAAAGAAGAATCTTCTTGCATGAGTTACTTCCTAGAAATTCATTCCAAACTGCTTTTTTATTATTATTGAATGGCACTATTCTATGACAGGTAAGAGTGGGTTCACAATTTACCTTGTTACATATTTTATTTGGTTATGTATCAGGATTATTTATATGCTGTCTACTCAAAGGCTCTGAAAGGCTTACAACAGTCACATTAAAAACATCCATAAAATCCATAAATATTGAAATAATTAAAAGGTTTGCTGCTGTCTTCCTTTAAAATTTACTCTCCCAAACGACTGTGGAAGAGGATACCGGGAGTTTTTACTTGTTACCTGAAGGCTAAAAGAGTGGGGGTTAGCCTCACTTCAAGAGTAAACTGTTCCAAAGTCAATGGGTTGATACAGATTACATTCATGCAGAGTACAGTATATATTGCTTACAAACTATTGTAGATGCCTAATGTGGCAGAAAACCATGCTTTGCAGCAAGTAGAAGCTGAAGTATATTCTTATTTACCGATTAATATATTGTATTTGAAAGTGTGGTTGCTTTTTTGAAGCAACCTTACAGGATCTTGTGACATAGATATGGTGCGGAAACCAGCATCACCATTGGTTTTTTTTTTTTTTATTAAATACACGTAAAACACACACATATAGAAAGATCAGATGTAAACTTCTACACTGGTCTTGCCAAACATGGGACTTTGCAGATAAGTTAGGAACTCCAGTTTCCAGATTTGCCAGAAATTAAGAGTCGTAGAAAGCAAGAGTTTTGCGAAGAAAGTTTCAAAGAAACTAAACAATAGAGATTTTCAGAACATGATTTTGATATTTTCTATAAAAACTTAATGTTTGGCTTGGTTGGCTATACAAGAGTTTAACCACAGAATCCTAAAAGATTAGCATTAGCATCTCAATCTTCAATGAAAAAAATTATATATTCTCACTCCTACTTAGATTTTTTTTTTAATTAAAAAATTCTCAGTTTTTTTCATATTGTAATGAAGGTAAAAAATATGTGTCCCAGGATAATGCTGCAGGATTATGTTGATATTATGTTAATCCAATCTGAATCGGTCACCAGAACCAAAGGTTTATTCTTCGAAGCTTTCAGGCTCATGCTGCAGCCCATCATCAGGGAACTTCTCTCTCTCTTTCCAGAATATGTGTACTGGCCTCTTGTACCTGTGTATTTATATGGTGCCTGGTTGTGTGTAGCTTTTAGTTGTTAATTAGGGTGTTGATAACTGGCTATTAAGTCATTGATTGTTTCTTTGTGCTGGTGCATCCTTGACTCCTAAGTACCTGATAAGCTGATGGTAAATCAGCAC
Source organism: Thermophis baileyi (assembly GCA_003457575.1). Classification (NCBI taxonomy): domain Eukaryota; kingdom Metazoa; phylum Chordata; class Lepidosauria; order Squamata; family Dipsadidae; genus Thermophis; species Thermophis baileyi. The sequence goes on along the minus strand of QLTV01012184.1, from coordinate 3,809,500 downwards.
TCTAGTTGACTGACAAGGCACCTGTTTCCCAGACTTCAATCATTTCTCTTGCTATTTTTGTCCTTGCATGGCCAACAATCTTAATAGCTGAGAAATTGAATGCATGTAATCTTTCCATATTGGGGAAAAAATGAATATTGATAAGTTCCTTTTAAAAAAAGTACACATTACAAAAACACATATACTGTACTGTACTAGTAAAAAAATAAGAGCTTAGGTAGTTCATGTTTGTGGAAGCTGACAGTTTGGACAAATATGCTGGATAAATTTTTCTGAAAAGGAAATTTGTTCCACAAACAGTTGTTTAAAGATCTGGAAAGAACATTACACTATCTCTTAGAAGTGAGAAGGAGCTATCTTCTTTTTGAGTTAAAATTCCATTTCTGATTAAAACCCTGGAAATTACAATCTGGCTAACAGCATGGAAGTATATCCAGATAAAATTTAAAACCACTTCCCAGAACCCTCCTTGAGACAGATAAGCAGTCTAGAAACATGAAATATAAGTAAATAAAAATAAAATAAAACTATAGTAATTATTTCCTTTTCTAGGAAAAGGAAATTTAAAAGGTGTGTTTAAAAAGATACATTATGCTGACAACAATTTATTGTGCTCTTAAAAGGAATGTGACGCCAGACCCTTTCAATTATTGTGGTCAGAATGAAATTATAGGATGTATTGTGCAAGATATTATCGGCCTCTGAAGTTAACACTTTGCATTTCTTTATTTTTCCTTCTTTCTTAAATGGAACTGAAGAAATGTTTACATAATAGTTCTAAGCTTCAGACATAAGAAAGCCAATACTTTTTTTAAAAAAATGCCTGAACACTAAAGGCAATGTCCAGCAAATAAATCTGGTTACAATCCCCTGACTGTTATAAAGGTGATGGTCTGAATCGTTGTCTACAAGCAGCAAAACCTCTATAGTCAACCAGATGAAAGTGTTGGTCAGGCCTTAGAGATCAGATATTCCCACATGAAACATGATACACCATGAATTGAGCAAAAGAGAGATTTTGAGCTTTTAAACAGCTATTCTGTGACAACAGGGCTGAGTGTAAGCAGATGTTGCTGCTGTCTAAACAACTAAGGCTTTTGTCCACATCAGCAGTAACAGTTTAGGTTGTAATGGACTGGTGGATAGTTTTGATTTACACAGTAAAGACAGGGTGCTTCAAATACCCCTTTTAAAGGGCATAGAGATAGCTATCTGCTCATTTCTCTACAACTTGTGACCTACAAGGACAGTCATTGAATTTACCTAAGAGCAAAGCAAACACTTAAGGATCCTACAAACTAGAGGCCTGGACTGTTATCAAAAAGGTAATGGCTTACAAGTTGGATTCGTGCCCTTACAGCAAGTGCTTTCAAGCTTGAAGATTTTATATTTGGAGCAAATGTTCTCACAAGAGCCTCATAAGACTCTCCTCTGTACTTCTCGCTCAGCTTTCAATGTCCTTGTCTCCTTTGTAGTGTATATACTATAGTTCTTCCCACTTGCTGAGTATGGCATTTTTGTATTTTTAGCAAATGGTTCTTTCTAAGTGTATTAATTACACTGTTGACATTGTTTGGTGAATACAATATCTAAAATATCTATTTTGAAGTTTTCCAGTTAAATTTACTGAAGCTATACAGTAAAAGTTCTGTAAATTTTAGTATTATGAACAGATCTAAATGTATTATGTTTAGCAGCTAGGCAGAAATACGACACTCCTTCTCAACTGGAGGTATGCTACTTAGTAAAAACTGTTGGACAGGAAGGTTAAAAAATTAAGTGTTGGCTGGATGTCACAATCATTCAATGTATACATAGCTGGCTTGAAGATTATACCCAGGGAGTGCCCATCAATAGTTCCTCCTCAAATATAGGTAAGATTTTGAATGGGATGCCATAAGAATCAGTGTTGGCCCTTATAACCATCAGCATTTTCATTATTTCATGAACAAAGAAAGGGAATAAAAGCTTATCAATCTGCCAATCAAAATCAGTGGGTTCACAAAGAACTCAAAGATAAAGTGGCAATGAATGAATAAAATAAGTCAAAGGGCAAAGTTCTTCACTTAGAGAAGAAAAAAAATCAAATGCACAGAATGGAAATAACTGGCTTGTATAACCTGTGAAAAGATCTTAGAATAGTAGTTGATCTCAAATCAAATGAATCAGTAACTACAACATAAGGATATGAAATTTTAGGCTGTACCAACAGACAAAAAGATTCAAAATCATAGGAAGTTAACAGTTCCATGTTGTTCTGCTTTGGACAGAAACTGGGAATCATAGTCAGATCAGTTCAACAAGGATCATTAAGGGTCTAGAACAAGTCTTATGAAAATAGAAGGAGTTGGGCATATATAACCTTGAGAAGAGACTGAAAGATATGAGAGCACTCTTCAAAAACTTGAAAGGATGTCACAAAGAAGACTGACTTGTTCTCTGTCACTTCAGAATGCAGGTCTTGAAACACAATTCAATTATGTTACAAAATAATTCATAATACTGCAAGCAGTTTGATAGTGCAACCAATTACCCAGTGAAATTGTGAATTTCCTTTCACCATATGTGAAAAAAAATCTATTGATCATAGATATTTAAATTTAGTTTCCTATATCAAGATTCAATTGATTAAATGACCCCTTCCATTTTTGTGTTTCTATGGGAGGCAGTGTTGTGATGTGGGGCAAACCTCTTAGATATAGTCTAAGTTCAACTATAAAGATAAACCAAGCCAAACAGAATTGGAGGGTTTTGTTTTAGGCAAAAATGATTTGGAAAAAACAGGGCTAGACAGGTTTGTGGGATATGTTTTATGGGGAGGTCAGCTATGCTAAGAGAAAGGAGAGTAGGAAACAGGCAGATGGGGACATCTGCACCAGTAGAATATGCCACACAGGACATTGCTATTGGGAAGAGAAGAAAGTGAGTTTTATCCACAGACTTCAATGTTAGATTTCAGCATTATGGAACTTGTGGTTTCATTTCTGGTTCGAAACAATACACATTTCCTATTTCCGGTGTGCACTATAATAGCCTACTATTCCATAGCAAACATGCATATATTGGCAAATACTGAAGAGTTGGCAATCATGTTACCATTTCTAACTTATTTGTGGTGGTTTTTCATGGGTTTGGACACAAATGCCCAAAGCAAGCATTAACTGAAAATAAACACCAATTTCAAATGTAAAATCTATTTCCAGGTGCAGATGGAATTACTAGAGAAGGACATGGCAGTCCCTCAGTAATTTGAATACTGTGTGTGAAAAATATCACAACCTAGTAATGAATTCTATAGCCTCTTTTGTTCCATTTGCTGCTATCTTCTTTACTTAATGGGAGATATTTCTGTGCTGTTAATGGGTTCATGTATCTATGCATTGAAAAACAAGTTATTTTGCTTTCATTGTATTCAATACAATTGCACTAGCAAAGGGTATTTTCTTGGCATGATATATCATATAGCCTCTTAAACAACACATCTGTATCTGTGGGTATTCCCTATGTGCAAATTTTATGGCTCATTTACAATATACATGAAGATGAAAATGATTGCATAATTTCACAGCAGAACAATAATGTCGTCATGATTAATCATTAAAATTGCCATGATTGATCTAAAAATCCCTTTCCCGTATGTCTATCTAAATTTCTGATGATATCAGGACAGTTTCAGATTTGCTGTCTGAACAGTAAAACATGAGCTAAACATTTCATATAAAAATATCAGTGATACATTCCATTTAGATTTCATTCTACAATCCTATAATATGAATTTTCTATTAATAATTATGGTAGACAAGTTACAATAATTTGCACATACAGTCACATAGGCACATAGAAGAATCAATTTCCCCCAAAGGGAGAGTTACTGTATGCTTATCTACACATGGTATGAATTGTCCTTTAAACTGACAGCTTCAAATTATTTACTCTTGAGTAATCTTATAAAATAAGAGACTTTCAATAGATAGTTTGCATAACTGTTGGAGGGCAAGATCTTATAGATGAAAGTTTAAGGACCAAGTAACATAAGAACCATCTCAAGCAACCCAAACACATTTCCAACTCCATTTCCAGCTGACTATTGTCAGGATGAATTCACTTCTGCATGTCCTATTTTCAGCACATGACTGAAACATACTGTACAGGGTAATGTTGTACAAATAATTCTATGCTCATGTGTATGGGCGAGGTGGCGCAGTGGTTAGAGTGCAGTACTGCAGGCTACTTCAGCTGACTGTTCAGCAGTTCAGCGGTTCAAATCTCACCGGCTCAAGGTTGACTCAGCCTTCCATCCTTCCGAGGTGGGTAAAATGAGGACCCAGATTGTTGGGGGCAATATGCTGACTCTGTGAACCGCTTAGAGAGTGCTGTAAAGCACTGTAAAGCGGTATATAAGTCTAAGTGCTATTGCTATTGCTATTGCTATCAAGGTCATCTGCTTCCTAAGAAGCCTACCGGCATACATTGCTGAATGTTTTCCTGGAAAAGCCACAACTAGAAAGGATATGATTCAACCCTAAATGAGAAACAAATAGCTGTGAACTAAAGTCTTTTGATTATCTGGCCACAATCACAGTTTGGCCATACAAAAATAGTTCTTAATTGTAAAAGTTGCCTCATGATCATGGACATTCTTTACTAGAAACTATGAGTACATGTCTTTCAGAGTGAGGTTGGCTCCAACCTCCTGACCTTCCATAACAGCCTAAAGACCACGCTCTGCCAGTTGACTTGGGGCTCCAATGGGGGAGCATCACAGTAGAGGTGGTTAATCGATTAACAACAGATCCCACCCCTACTCCCATCCCCCACCCCCATCCTGCTCTTCCCATCTTTTAATTGGGCTGCTGTATTGGACTGTGTGTGATAATTCATTTATATTTTTATCTTTGTACAGTTTTTATTTTTTATTATTGTAAGCCGCCCAGAGTCACCCTGAGGTAAAATTTTATAAATAAATAAATTTAACTGAGTAAAAATAGAAGCAGACTTTGCTTCTTAATTTGACAAAAAAAAAAAACACCCCAAATTGATGGGACAGGCAAACAGAAATAGTGAGGCCAACTGTCTTCTCTCCCTAGTTTAGCCCTCAAGAGAAGTTGTGAAGAATCCACAAGAGAGTAATGCAGTAAAATGAATCTTCATAATGTCATATTTGATTAGAGGATACTGTCTACAGTTCAAAACCTAATGCTGATTAAGACTCTTGCTGTCACTATTTTTTTTCCTTCCTCAGGCTGGATAAAATTTAGAACCTGATGGCACTAGCAGCCCTTTTTGCTGTAGCTGATTAGGAAATCACCAGGAGAGGTATCCAAGCCATGATAAGCAGGTAGCAAACCGGTAGCAGCCCACTGGTGATGTCACAATGACGTCACCGAACCGGATCGGTCGGTGCCGGTCCGTGGGGGCCGCCATCTTTTTTTGAAATTTTTTTGAATTTTTTTTTATTATTATTATTTTGAATTTTTTTTTTCCTTCTGAGCATGCACAGAAGCCGACTTCCGGCACTGTGCATGTGGTCGCCATCTTTTTTCGGCTTTTTTAAAAAAAAATTGGATTTTTTGTTACTGCGCATGTGCGCGCGTGCAAAGCGCGCACGTGCCCACGAGGCGCGCCCACGCGGCACGGGAGGGAGCGAACCGGCAGCGAGGTAAGTTGGAACCCACCCCTGATGATAAGTATTATGATAATTCAAAAATGGTTTCCTTAGTTAGGACCAGAGTAAAAGTGAAGGGGTGGCTAGATGTGTCATTAATGCAATGGGCAAGAGTTTGTGCTGACTTACGGAGACAATGGAGGATGGGGGTGCTAGCATGCTATAGTCCATGGGGCAGGGGTGAAATCCAGCAGGTTCTGACAGGTTCTGGAGAACCGATAGCGGAAAATTTGAGTAGTTCGGAGAACTGGCAAATGCCACCTCTGGCTGGCCCCAGAATGGGGTGGGAATGGAGAGTTTGCAATATCCTTCCCCCAGGAGTGGGGAGGGAATGGGGATTTTGCAGTATCCTTCCCCTGCCATGCCAACCAAGCCACACCCACCAAGCCACATCACTCCCACCAAGCCACGCCCACAGAACCAGTAGTAAAAAAATTTGGATTTCACCACTGCCATGGGGTCATGAAGAATTAGACATAACTTAGTAACTGAAAACAACAAGAAGTTGTTGCTCAAGGAAGCAAGAACCACACAAACGTAATACTAGTCTTGGAGAAAATAGAGTTTTGGAAACTGCAATAGGAAAACCTATTCTCATGTATAAAGATTTCATTGATGCAGTGTCTCTGAGTGGTTTGAAATGTTTCTTTTCATCTTCCTTGTCATTCATGAGATAAGTTGCCAATGAACTTCCTTCTAACTTTTGATAAGTCATTTCTCCCTTCTATTACTTTGCCACCCTCCCCACATTCTCTCAGAATGACCAACAGTACAATTATAGAGATAGTTTCATAGCTGTTCTCCAATGTGATAATGGCAACCAATTTTCCTGTGTGCTGAAACCTGGCAATTGAACTGGACCAGGTAAGCTAGACACAGTTCACCCTAACTCCCAGGGCAACAACAAAAGTGAAAGAAAATTGTGGAAACGTTTGTTCCCCACGCAACCACGCAAAAAAAAAAAAAAAAAAAAAATTAATGAAGGAACATTACCCTGTATTGTGATAATTTGAACTCCATCTCTGAATAAAACCCTGAAAATGATGACATAAACCATAATCAACAGTGTAGGTAAAAAAAAATGGAAGCTAATCTGGTTAAAATTGAAAGCTATAAAAATTATTTCTTTTTTTTTTCTGATTTTGTGTGAAAGAAGCTAAGAAGCTTGGTGCTTTCTGGGCTTGGTTCTTTGCTTGCAGATGTTTAATTACTCAACTAGGTAACATCATCAGTGCTACATTATGATGACAAGTAGTGTACTATTAAAAGGAAAATGATATTATACTTTTTTAATTATTGTAGCTAGACTGAAGCTAATAAGGTTTGTTGTAAGATAAGATATTATTGACTCACCAAAGGTGATACTTTCCTTTTGTAGCTAGACTGAAGCTAATAAGGTTTGTTGTAAGATAAAATATTATTGACTCACCAAAGTCAATTTGCTGGTTCTGCCACCATCCCCAGTTGGATCTGTGACATCCAACTTTGACTAATGCTGAGTGAGACTGGCAGTGCTAGCAGGAAGATCAATGTCTAACAGTACCCAGAAGTAGCCACAGAGTCAGAATGGAGAGGACAAAATGGTTAGCTCTCACTAAAGCAATAAACATATAGTATGGTTATATGAGATTCTTCATTGATATAAAAGGGGAAAATCTGTAATGTAGCCAGTGATAATAGAAGCACCTTGCAGACCCTAACTCTTCTTCCTGCTTATTTCTGTTTAGCTCTATTATGATCTGCCTTTCCAAACAGTGATAATTCATATACATGAGACCCTACATAAAACTGAACTTTGGAAAGTTCCAGACAGTCTTTACATATACAGAGGCATCTCCAAAATAAGATGGAATTTGATGTCTCCTGAAGACCAAGTTAAAATGCCTGTGGAATGCAGGTCCTGGTAATTGGATGAGAAAAGGTTCATCTAAAGCAGCCTACAGATCCCAGCTTGTGACCATGTCGGCAATCTGTGTTGAAGAAGAATCATACCATATCATGACAGAAATTATGTCACGAGAAGGCGGGAAATATTCATTTAAAATTGGGTCAGCTATAGATGACTTAAAGATGTCTTTAAGCTGGGAATGATATGAAGTTGTTAAAAATACATGGCAAGTATTGGGGTATGTTTATGCCATGTGATGCAACTTTCTAGCCAACACATGACACATTCAGAACCTTCTATTTTCAGGCTTAATCTCCATTCTTCACATCAAAAATTTGGAATGAGACATTCCTTTTTATCAAAGCAATAACACAGAACTTTGTTTTAAAATTTATTTATTTATTTATTTATTTATTGCATGGTAAATATGTTAAAAAGCATATCCCAATTATATTTTCAATGAGCAAATATGAAACTATTTACTCTATTTACAAATTTAGAGGTAGACTATTCATATAGTCAATACATGATAGAGTTGCATATAGAAAGTCGCTTGGGTTTTGAAATAAAGAAAAATGACAGCTTAATCTACCGTAAGTAAGAAAAACAATGTTACCCTCTACCACTCTCCAAAATGAAACAACCATTTCAAGGAGTAGAGCATAATGAGAGGTGAATTAGGGCCAAGCTCCTTCCCAATTTGCCATTCAAAACACCTGTCTCATTGAGTCTTAGGTGCACATGTCTTGAGGGTTGCTTGTCATTCCACAAGTTGCCTTTTAAATATTGCTCTGCAAAAGCCCTCAGAGCAGTACAATGTGAAATGTGAAATGTGACTGCCTCTCTACGTGTCCACCAAAACCACCTTACAATATGAGAGTTTGAGGAGCCCCTTAGAACAATATTTACAGTTGACATCTTATGACCAGCCAGTAGAGACCAGAGGGGGTCTTCTGTTGCCAGAGAATTGGGATGGAGTGAAGATAATGGCAATAGTAGATCTTTCTCATGCTTCAAAGTTTAAAGACTTTGGTAAAATAATAATTTCATAAAAGCTACTCCCTCAAAAAAAAATTGGCGGAACAAAAAAGCATCAGCAGTAAAGATATTTTCAGGAATGTTTTAAATAGCCAATGGGATAATTTCAGGAAATAGAAAATGTGATCTCAGAATTCAAACAAACTTTTCATTTAGGATTCATGAAATTATACATACGTAGAAAGGCCCCTATTAAAATTGTGCATGTTTGTACTAGGGGGAAAAAAAAAACCAAGTTTGGTCTCTCTTCTAGGCTTTAACTTATTTCCAATTCTAAACACTGTCAAATTCTTCTTTTCTGCAAATCTGGAATTGCCTGAGTCACAGGTCATTTGAAAAGTTTACAATAAACAAATAGATAGGGTATTGGCTTGAAGTTGCCTTAATTGTTTTTCAGACAAAACAAAGTCAAAGTCCAAGTAATGCACCAAATAAACTAAGAGAAAAGGGTAATGCAGTTTAATGTTAGGTGAAAAGATGCAAAGCTTTGTGATTTTGTTGACATGCAGGAAAAAACGTAACAGTTAATATTCAGAATATTTCCAAAGGCACTTTGTTTTAAACAATTTCTTTCAACATATGAACACCTCCCCTAACAAAAACCTTGACGTCTGTTACACCAGAGACATGCAAAAGTCATTTAGGTTTGTCCCAAGAGACCTTCTAGAATTGCTTCACATTGGAGTGGGTGTAAGTCTGCTTAAAATTAAATTACTTTAAAATAAAGTTAGAGCACTCGGCAATATCCTGCCTTCAACTCAGCAGGGATTCCCGTGAGAAAAGAGAGAAGGCAAAGAGAGCTTAGACAGACAGACAAACATATTTACCCCTAGGTGGAAGGTACAAATTAAATTAGCCTGCCACAAAAGGGGGATGTTTTCTCCTTCTGTTCAGATGTCATGGTAGTGAGGAAACATAGTCTTGGGGCCAAGAAAAATGGCACAAATCCATTCATTTAAACCCTCATTCATCCCGTTCCAAGGTCTAAACAGCACACATAAAAGAACAGCACTGTAGAACCACTTCTTTTCCTTAGTTACCAAGCAGGGGCATGCAAGGGAATATGGGAGCAGAGACTGGCAATTTTTTTCCAAAAAATTTCAGGATTGGAATGAAGAATGCACGGAAAAAGTTATTAGCCTGATGAGATCTACACTGAGAATATTGCAACTGACCCTTGATTTCATACTTCACAGCAAGCAATTTTTGCTTTCTATTTTACTTTTTCCTTCTCCCCACTCCCTTTTTCTGTGACTACATTTCAATGCATACTGAAAATCACTCTCTGTGTGTCTCTCTCTTTTTCTCTCTCTCGCCCTCTCTTTACCCAGCTGAAAAACAATCCAGGCATTTCCTGTGTCAAGTATATCTTTTATTGTGCCTCATTAATATGCATGTTTTGGCACTCAGTCGGGTTCAGCTGGTATACTTTCCAATATCTCATTCTTTATTTATATGAGACTGGGAGGTGTGACCTATGGAGCCAGTTGGCTGTCATGAATTGGAATATTCATTAAACCTTGTGAATTATGCATCCAACTGCTTATAATACTGTGATCAACACCGGATGCTGCCAGAACTCTCAGCTACTTCCTGCTAGAGGGAATGCAATACTGTTGGTCCAGAAAATGCATGTGCTTCATGCACTGAAGAAAAACAGCTGATTGGTTGTGTATCTCCGCCAGTGAAAAGCCTAGAGGATTCTGCAACTTGAGTAAGAGAAAGTATTTCTGAGAACACAGTAAAATGGTAGTGTGATGTCCCGAATTCATTGAGTTTTAAAATAAAACATATTTGCTTTAACATTGGAAGTAGGGATAGAATGCTCCTTATTTACATCTAGTTTTTATTTTATGGGGACTCTATTATGGAATTATTTTCAGTGGTAGAAGTGAAAAATTGTTAATATGTTGTGGTGAAGAGATCTAGGTTCAAATTTCTACTCAGAGATGCATCTGTCATGAAATGGCCTAGCATAACTTCTGCTAAGAGAGATCATTTTAGAAAAGTATTATTTCAGCTAACAATTCTAGTGGGGCTCATTTAAAGAAAATGAAGTGGAACTGCACGTTTCATTTTGGGTTCACATTGTGAGCTAAGATTGTAAGCTTCCATCACTAGAAAGTTACATCAATTTGCTGACTTTTGAATATATTAAATAATTTTCTTCTATTTTAGTGAAAATGTTTGTGGAATGAACATCAGAATTTAGGATAAGTCTCTAGCAAAGAATTCAGGATAAACTTGTAGCTTTCACTTGTCTTCTTTGTTGTCAGAGTCATCTCTGTTTTTTTTGGACTTAGCAATAGCAATAGCACTTAGACTTATATACCGCTTTACAGTGCTTTACAGCCCTCTCTAAGCGGTTCACAGAGTCAGCATATTGCCCCCAACAATCTGGGTCCTCATTTTACCCACCTCGGAAGGATGGAAGGCTGAGTCAACCTTGAGCCTGGTGAGATTTGAACTGCCGAACTGCAGCTAGCAGTCAGCTGAAGTAGCCTGCAGTACTGCACTCTAACCACTGCACCACCTCGGCTCTTTCTTTGGACTTAGCCAAAGAAAGACCAACCAGGGGAAACAAGACAGGATACAACTTGCACAGTCACTGTTAGGTAGAGAGATATTATTCAGTTTCCTACTGATACTATCATATGCTGATCCACAAACTTCAGTTATTTTTAAAAGCATTTTGTTTGCACTCTTGAACACTGAACACAGGGAAAGGACAGCCTAGGGAATACATAGTTCTGTGCATTAAGAAAAAGAACTGTAATATAATAGACTGTGTGCTTTATATGTAAATGGATCATCATTGATCGCTTAGTATTTCCATATAAAAGAATGAGATCTCTTCTTCCAACCAATCAGTATTGTTACTGTTCAAGGAAAGCAAAGCTAAAAAGTACTTGAAGCTGAGCTGAACTCCTAGAAATTCAGATATTGCCAGTAATATTTGTTGGTAATATACAGAAAAACATTGCTACTTCCTGGGATTTCTTGATTTACTTATTACTTCTTAAGTCTACTCTACATCATTGTATTTTGTGGCCTCACATCCAAATACCAACTTTTTTCAGGATCAGTCAAGGAGCAGGCAAAATAGTCTGACTTAATGTGAGGCATGTTCTATGATTCTATGTTCTATAAGCGGGAAGAGCTGTCCTAAGCCATGTATGAATCCACTCATCAAACTTTTAGGGGCGGTTCAGAGACAGAATGACATTTTCCATTGTAGGAAAATGTCTCCTTTCATGTTTGTTGTCCTTCCCCTCCATGCAAACATACAATGTGCATATAAACATCATTTTTCACAAGTTGCTTGAGAAAATTCTGCTTTGTCAATTAAAATAGCTAGCTATTTCTTTTACTTTTTTTAAAGTAGATTAAATAAATAAACTTACAAGTGATATATTCTAAAAAGCTTCATTGGTTTAAAAAGTTGTATTTTAAAAATTTAAAACAGAGGGGGGCGGAAATAATGTAAGAGGCACTGTTAGCTTTAATCATCTCAATAGCCATATAAGTCTTAAACCACATATCTATCTGGCCACTTTATAAACTATAGCTTGGAGTATTATACTCTCAGAATAACTCCAAGTAAGATAAAAAAATGTAACATCTTAGTTTTGACAAAGTACATGAAAATAAAAATAAATAAACACTCCTTAACAGCATACATTATTTCTAGTACTAATATAAGTGGCACTCTCTCCTTCTGCACTACTACTAGAAGAACAAAATAGGACTGTGAAACAAAATTATGAAACTAAGCTTACAGCATGATCTATATTCACATTATTGTATCAGATAGACGCTGTGGCCAAACTAGAAGTAGATAGGCTGCTCTATCTAAAGGTCATGGGTGAACTGGGTGTAAAATGGCATTGTTTATAGGGTTTTTAGTAGAGAGATTAGCTGTCACTTATTTTCACATACCTTACTGAAGAGCTTGAAACGTTCCCAGTGAGAGCATGCTCTCTTCTCTTTCTCAGCCTGTCACATCCTTGTCAGTTTCAATAAAATTACTTACCTGAATTATGCAGATGAGCTTCTGTTGTGTCCAGTCCTCATCATTGTTCCTCTCCACTACAGCTGAAATTTCTAGCAGGCTCCTTGCTTTTACGTTCTGATTCTAGCACTCCTTAGGTCAAGACCTTTCAACCCCAGGGCTTGACTTATGCCACAGCTATTTGACAAATCGGCCAGACCCTTACAAAAGCTGGTTTTGCTCTGGAGTGAGTGCTCTCTGTGCACCACTGTTTCAGAGTTTTGACATTTCCTTCTCACTTTGCCCTTCGGTAATTAGACAAAGAAGAAAAAGACATTTGTGTCTAAGGAATGCTTTCATTTGAGATGTGATAAATAGCCATCCTTTCCAAGAAGTCATGGTCTCCTATATGACAGACAGCTCCTTCACAAGATTTTGCATAGTTAAACTTTACCCCATAAAACATACTTTCTTCCTCTGCTTCTTGCTGTATGTTGAAAACCTGAATGGATTCTTAACTGGATCACTTCTTTTTCACCTACACTGAGCACCAGCGTCAGATAACCACCCAGATTTGATATCATACATTAGAGAAATCATGCAAAGAATGGGAGACGCCCTTTTAAAGCACATTTTGGCAGAAATCCTAAAGTTCTTGAAAATATATTTCAGGGCCTATAAAAGAAATCAAATCTCTAGTCCAGTCACAGAAAAAGGGTCATTATCAAAATATGAAATCAGTGGTTGCTTGTCACTACCAAACGTCTGTGACCCTTTCCTCACCAAATTGGAAGTTCAAAAAGAATCAAAATCAGAGCAAATCAGAGCACAGTAATACATCGTGTGTGAACCAGCAGAAGCCCTAGATCAGAAGGATGTATAGCCTTCCTAGATGCATACTTGGTCAGTGTGAAGTAGATTTGAAACTGGTACATGTAATTTACCTTCTTTTGAGTTCAGTGGGAGGATAATATTTTAATTGTAATATTTTCTATTTTTTAAAGTAAATCAAAGGAAGTGGTATGTTTCCTTTATCCCTTCTGTCTTGCCCTTGAGCAAGATGGGGTTGGAATTCTATGGTGTATGAAGTATTACCAGGTATGATTGCTTTGTTAAGATAGTAAAAAAGAAGTGTGTTTGATAAGGATAACCTATTACACTATTGTTTCTTGTTTACAGCAGTGGCTAATCACATAGTTCAGGAGACTGCATTGTAAATGCTTTATACCAGTAGATATCCACAAACATAATGCATCTAAAGACACAGGGATTTACCAGGTTCATGTAACTATCATTGCTAATCATCATTCATAAATCCAACCTCCAAATGGAACAACAAATGAACAGAAATATGCAAGTATACTTAAGCAATGCAAAAGTTTTTTCTTAAAAAAATAATAATAATAAACAAATAAAGTTTTCACAGAAGTAGAATTGGAAGAACTACAAAGAACTACCCAAGGCGACCTTATATAATGTGACCTTTGTGATCACATTATAAGCAACTGTGTTCTCTTCGCCGACGATGTCAAACTATTTAACACCACAGACAATGCTACTACCCTTCAGAAAGACCTTGACTATGTATCAGAATGGTCAAACAAGTGGCAACTTCAAATCTCAATCAACAAATGCTCTGTCTTACACATTGGCAAAAAGAATCAGAACACAAAATACAAGCTTGGAGGACACGACCTTGTAGACGACCCTCATTCTGTCAAGGATCTTGGAGTACTCATATCTAATGATCTAAGTGCCAAAGCCCACTGTAACAATATTGCCAAAAAGGCACTAAGAGTAGTCAACTTAATCCTGCGTAGCTTCTTCTCTGGCAACATTACACTGCTAACTAGA
>QLTV01012184.1:3776268-3788235 GCA_003457575.1 Thermophis baileyi | reverse complement strand
AAGGAAGGAAGGAAGGAAGGAAGGAAGGAAGGAAGGAAGGAAGGAAGGAAGGAAGGAAGGAAGGAAGGAAGGAAGGAAGGAAAAGGAAAGAAAAAGAAAGAAAGAAAGAAAGAAAGAAAGAAAGAAAGAAAGAAAGAAAGAAAGAAAGAAAGAAAGAAAGAAAGAAAGAAAGAAAGAAAGAAAGAAAAAAGAAAGTGTTGAGTAGTAGGACAGGAGACAGACTTCAGAATAGCTCTTGATTCAGCAACTGCTCAAGACAACCAGCGACTAGCAGTCTGACAGCCAGCCCTTTTATAGGGAGCTATATTTGAGCGGGAGAATGGTCAAATGCTGGACCTGGGTGAAACCATGTATGAACTGTCAGAACATAACACCCCTCCCCTCCTGGATGGAACAATCCATGCAGCACACGTAGTCACGCAGGTAGGCGGGGCGTTTAGAAACCCTACCTGACCTGTGCAGCTCAGTTGTGGGTGAGGCAGCAGCCTGAGCGGACAGGTCTACTGCTGCTCCTGAGTCTGAGCATGGAAGCTCCTGGAACTTTTCGGTCGTGGCCTCTGTGGATGTTGGAACTGGTTCATTGGAATCTCGCCGCTGGACTCTTGGTTCCTCCGGTAGGTCTTCCGGCTCCAACGGGCTTGAGTCAGCTAGGGAAGGAGTATAATTATTTACACTTTGCGGTTTTAGCAATTCCCCCTTAACTCGGTTTCTCAGTTGGTCAATGTGCTGTTTCCAAAAGCCGGCCATCGTTTAGCCAGATTTCATAGGACATTGGACCCAATATTTTTTCAATCTCCCCAGGTAGCCACAGGGACCCCTCGGCATAGTTGCGGGCGAATACTGTGACTCCTTCTGAGAAGGATCTGGTAGTCTGGGTTTGATCGCTTTTCTCTTTTGCTGTGTAGTTTGGATGCAGGCGGTCTTATACAGATCGGAGCCTGTGGCCCATGAGGAGTTCGGCCGGGCTGCGGCCTGTGGTAGCACTGGGCGTAATGTGTTGGGTTAAAAGAAACTTGTCCACCCTGGCCTGCCAGTCGCCGGCCTAGCCTTCCTAAGGCCTCCTTTGCTGACCGTACGAAACGTTCCACCAGGCCATTCGTAGCCGGATGGAATAGCGAGGATAGGGCATGGCGGACCCCCAATTCTGCTAGGAACCCCTCGAATTGGTTAGCAGTAAATTGGGGCCCATTATCTGATACCAGGACGTCTGGTAGCCCGTGAGTGGTGAATAGGTGCCTGAGGACCTTGATGACGGCCTCGGCAGTGGTTGAGCCCATGAGGAAAATCTCGATCCATTTCGAGTAGGCATCTACTAAGATCAGAAACGTTTTCCCATGAAAGGGACCTGCAAAATCGATATGCAGTCGAGACCAAGGGGCTTTTGGCCATTCCCAGTCATGTACAGGGGCCCTAGGGGGAGCTGGCCTAGACTCCTGGCATGGTGTGCATAATTCAACCCAATTCTGAATCTCAGCGTCCATATTAGGTCACCACACATAGCTCCTAGCCAAGGCCTTCATCCGGACAATCCCCGGATGGGCTTTGTGTAATGTCTTTAGAATTCCAGCTCGCAGGCTGGGCGGAATGACCACTCGGTCGCCCCAGAGGAGGCAGCCCCCTTGCTTGAACAGTTCATGCTGTCGCTGTGCATAGGGCTTGAGGTCTGGCTTGACCGGGTCCTTCAGCCAACCCCTCCACACCCAGTTCAAAACAGTTTTGAGGGAGGGGTCCTTGGCCATGTACCTAGCCACCTCAGCCAAGGTGACTAAACCAGAGTCTGCAAGGTCGATCAGGAGGACCGGAGCATCGGGGGCACAGTCAGTGAGCAGGTCGGGCAACGGGCACCTGCTCAAAGGGTCCACATTGCCCATGTCCTTTCCTGGCCGATGCACCAAGCAATACGAGTAGGCCGACAGGAAAATCGCCCAGCGGGCAAAATGGGGAGACAGGGCCACCGGAGTGGGGAGGTCCCCAGCGAGCATCCCCAAGAGAGGCTTGTGGTCCGTCACCAGTTCAAAATCCCTCCCAAAAAGGTACTCATGGAACTTTTTTACCCCGGCCACGGCAGCAAAGGCCTCCCTGTCCAGCTGGCTGTAATTCCTTTCGGCACTGGACAGGGTTCTTGAGTAGTAGGCCACCAGGGCTTCGGTCCCATTTGGAAGTCTATGGCTAAGGACAGTCCCCATGCCCACAGGGGAAGCGTCACAGACTAATACCAAAGGGAGAGTGGTATTATATTGAATCAGGAAACTGTCAGCAGTTAAGAGTTTTTTGACAGCACTGAAGGCTGCAGCTTCCCTGGGGCCCCAAACCCAGGGAGTGTTCTTTTCTAGAAGTCAATGCAGGGGGTCAGCTACGGTGGCCTTGTTCCACAAGAAAAGACTGTAAAAATTAAGGAGCTCAAGGAAGGCTTGGAACTCGCTTTGATTCTTGGGGGCTGGAGCCTCACGAATAGCCCAAAGCTTGCTCTCTGTGGGGTGAATGCCATTACTGTTGATATGGTAGCCCAAGAATTCTACCTCCGGCACCCCCAGCAAGCATTTACTGTGCTTGGCCTTAAGCCCAGCAGCGCGCAGCTTTGACAGGACTATCTTGACTCGAGAGCGGAGCTGGTCAGGGTCACAGGCTGAAATGAGGACGTCGTCAAAATATGGGATGACCCTGGGGAGGTTCTGCAACAGGCGTTCCATTATACTCTGGAACAACCCTGGGGCCACGCTAACCCCAAACTGCAGCCTGTGACACTTAAAAGCCCCCCTGTGAGTCACAATGGTCTGTGCCTCAGCAGTGGCGCCATCTACCGGCAACTGCTGGTACGCCTGTGCCAGGTCTAACTTAGCAGTTCGCTAACTTAGCGAACAACGAAGTTGACAGCTCACTGCGTGCGGCGTCCTGTGCATGCGCGTTTCTGGTGGGCAAAATGGCACGGCAAACTTTAGCCAAATGTCCTCGGTGCTTGCACCATTGGCAAATAGCATCCCGGAATCAGCACAAAGTCCTTGGGTGCAGCCCCCCACAGCTGGCAAAGTCAGCTCTAGTGTCCTTGAAGGCAGGCAGTCGCCTGCGGTCGGTGTGGCAGACGTATTTGTCGCTGCTAGCCGAATCCTCGAACGTGCCTTTGTGCACAGCAACTGGAGGCTTCGCTTCGGTTCTGGAGGCGGCAAACCTGTGCAGCAACTCAGCAGCCTTGGACGACAATTCCGCTGCCCTGGCGTCATCCAAAGCAGCAGCCATGGTTAGGTTGGGTTTCGCCAGGAGCCGGCACTGGAGAAGGATGTCCTACATGCTGCATATTAGCTGGTCGAGCAGGATGTCGTCCAGGTCCCGGAATTCACAGTACCTTGCGGCCTTATGTAGGGCTGTGATGTACTGGTTGATCGTCTCGCCCTCATGTTGCATCCCTGCTGAAAATCATAGCGCCGGATGACCTTAGATGGAGTGGGAGCATAGTGCGTTTTTAAAGTCGCCTGCAGGACCTGCCACGGCACGGTGTCCACCAGGGTTGGGTCTGACAGCGACTCCGCGGTGTCAAACACCTTGGGGCCGCAGTGACTTAGGAACAAAGCTCTCTTTCTGTTATCAGTCAGACCCAACAGATCATTTGCTTCCAGGAAGCATTCGAAACGCCTCATATACGAGTCCCACTTCTCTTTGGCCGGGTTGAAAAGCGCTGGCGGGTGGAAGGCAGACATTTCCGTCGAGGTGGCAGAGGTTCCTCTGGAAAACTGCCTGCCTGGTTGCGGTGCTCAAGTACATAGTCTTCGTTCTCCTGGTCCCAAGCCCTCTTCGCCACTGTTAAGTAGTGGGAATGATGACAGGAGACAGACTTTAGAATAGCTCTTTATTCAGCAACTGCTCAAGACAACCAGCGACTAGCAGTCTGACAGCCAGCCCTTTTATAGGGAGCTGTCAGATACAACAACCAATAGTGTTTGAGCATTCTCCCGCTCAAACGCTGGACCTGGAACAGACCATGTATCAGAGACAATATTTTCACGTCAAAATGCATCAAGTACCAAATTGATGAGTTTTGAAGCAGTCAAATACCAAAGTACCACCCCAGTCCTACTGCCAGAGATTCTTTAAATTGATTCAACAGGGACTGGTTCTTACTGGCCCTCTCCAAAATAAATGCATTCAGGTGCAGTGGACTATATTGGACTATATTTCCCATCATATCTATCTAGCCCAATCTTTCTTACACTTTCTTTTAATGAATTATTTATCACGATGCTTTCTTCTTATTATTATTATTATTTTACAAAATCTACTACATCTCAATACATCTGTTAAATGAACTCCAAACTTCCTCCCAGCAGAAAGCAATTTTCAGGAAACTTCATATAATTAATATTGAAATGGTAGAAGTACATTTAATTAAACTCAACTAATCTTCCCAAACCTAGTTACCAAGTGTAAAGTATAGACCTCACTGAAATAGCAATAGCAATAGCTCTTAGTCTTATATACCACTTCACAGTGCTTTACAGCCCTCTCTAAGCATTTAACAGAGTCAGCATATTGCCCCCAACAATCTGGGTCCTCAGTTTACCGACCTCGAATAGATGGAAGGCTGAGTCAACCTTGAGCTGGTCAGGATTGTGGGAATCAAATTCCTGGCAATGTGAGCAAAGTTAGCCTGCAATACTGCATTCTAACCACGGCACCACCACAGCTTTTAGAATAGAATAGATACTTTCCAGCAGCATGGATGAATGCATCTCGCCTATGAATACCAACTCATTTTATCAAACAATAAATTACTCCATCTTGATCACACCAGGACATCAGGGTCAATCAGTCTCTGTACAAAAGTGCTGATCTTTTTCTCTGTTTTCTGTTTTAGGCTGAAATCCAAATAGTTGGATGTAACGATATGCAGCAATTGTGCTGGAATTGTATATATAAATGAAACACTGGAAATGACTTTTGGTTCAAAGCTGGGTCATCGTAACACTGGGTGGTTGTTAACATTTGAAGAACAGCCAATCTGTATCCAATGTATTCAGTCTGTTCTCCAAAATTGGTAAGAAGTCTAGCAGAATGGCAGTTAAAAAAAAATAGCCATAAACTCTTCCCTCTACAGTCAGATTGTTAATTAGACTGCATCACCCCAAGAAAATGCAGGGAATTTTTCCTGAGGTTTACAGTGCTTCAGCTAATTCAGAAATACATAGTGGAAAGGTTAACATTTAGTTTACAATAGATTTGGGGAGAAGGGGGGACAACATGATGAAAATATTGCAAATGGAAAATTTTCTATAACTGCAGTGAGCTGCTCCAGATTTTTATTCATGCATTTTTCACATAAATTTAACTATTTGTAGATATTTAGATAGCTTCAGGGATAGCTCACTATCAAATAAAAGTCAGAGATAGAACTCTGTACTTAAATGAGTCTCAGAAGCAGATTCAAGAATGTAGTGGCAATGGGCTGCTGAACTGAATTTTAACAAAGGAAGACAAAAGGGAAGAAAATTAAGACAGACATCAATCAGGTTGAGAAAGGGTTGCCACTAAGCCGTGTATCCAGTCAGCCATGGAATGCAAAATAGAGAGTAATATCAAAGCTGAAGTTGATTGTGTTGCATTGTAAGCCCAGAGTCATTTTAGATAGTGAGATGGGCAGCATATTAAATAAATAAATAAATGAATAAATAAATAAATAAATAAATAAATAAATAAATAAATAAATAAACAAGCAAGCAAGCAAGCAAGCAAGCAAGCAAGCAAGCAAGCTCCTTTGAGGGAGCAGGTTGTATTGACAATATGGACACTAATAAGAAAAGAAATACATAGAATTTGCTACATTTTAGGTGTCACTCAGCCACCTAATATACTTGCTGAGCTGAAGAAGCTTTTTGGATGAGAAGTGAAACATCTTCAAACAGTTGCCTCTTGAAAAAGCACCTTTGGGACAACCATGACCTGGATGACTGAGTTTCTCCATAGACATTTGGTCTGCTGGTTCTCCTTGGTTCTGCCTTTTTTTTTTTTCTTCAATTAATTTTTCAGAATAGGGGCCTTATTCAAGCCTCAGATCCTTGAAGAAGGTTCAGGTGTGTGAAATGCTCTCCTGTGCTGTCTCAATATGCAGTACTCCCGCATTCATTAAACTAAAGAAAAAGCCAATTTCTATTCAAGATAAGCAAGTGGGGATTGGATCTGGTAGGTGTGCTGGTTCCTGCTGCCTAGCTGACCTGAAAGCACATGAGTTGCACCTCAAGTAGAGTACCATCTTGCTATACTCATCAAAGTGCTATGCCTCTGTTGCTCTCCTGTGCTGTCTCAATGTGCAGTACTCCAAGAAGCCAGAAAGTCCCCATTCTGCCTGGATCCCTACATCCAAGTCAATGACCAAAGAAAAGTCCAGACCCACTAGGAATCCAGGCAGGGAACATATGAAGTTACTTGCCCACAAATCAGTGGGTGGTAGAAGCCTCATCTACAGGAAAGCCTCTGGCAAAATGCCAAGACAAAGAAAGTTTCTTGTTCTCACAGCATATAAGTGGAATAGGATATGGCTGATGAAGTCATCCAGAAAAAAAATAACAAAGGGGAGGGGATGTGAAGGGTCTTGAAAAGCCAGGTGAAAAAATGAAGCGTTTTTCCCACCATATGGATATGTGGCTATGTTGCAAGAAACAATCATCAATAACTCAAGACATAAAAATCATCAGTGCAAAATTGAAACCTAACAACTTTAAAAAACAAATAAAGTTCAATTTCCATAATGATGCGAATGATATAAATTGATGCAAATGACTTAAATGACATACTGTAAATTGTCCAGACTGTTTCAGAAGTAATAGGCTTTGTCCTTTGTTTGGGGGGGGGTGGAATCTGAAACAAAATGTTCATTTTATGTGTCCAAAATCCTCTGAATCATGGGCCAGAAAATCAAGATTTCACTGTTCTCCATGAAGGAGAGCGGTAGAGAGAGGGGGCAGCAAATTTGTTAAAGTAATAAAAATCTGTGAGAACTCATTGTGGCTACTTAGCGGGTGAGTGATTATCAAGTATGCTTTACTTGAACCTTTGTTTTTTCTTTCTCTCATAAAAGCAAGTAAACTCTTGGAAATAGCAATGTCACAAGTCTACCCACTTTAAATAAGATTATGCCCCCATTTTGGGATGATCAAGCTGATACCATACCATACACATTTTCAGAAACTTGCATAAGAAACAATAACAAATTAAAATTGAAATGTTGTGTTTTGCATAAGACTACCATGAAAAAAACAGCATGTACCAGAATATGTGGAATGTGCTGAACAGCAATCTAGCAAAAACAAAAAAAATCCACACTAATTGCTACACCCGCTATGCACACTTAGGCTGTTATTCCCCTTATTCAAGTAATAGAAGCTGAAGATTGCCATCCATTAAGTGCTGTTAGCAACTGTGGCTAATGCAAAAGCATTTTTATTAGTTACACTCAAGCCCCATCAAATCTTTAATTTGTATTGCTGGGTTTTCCCTCTTTGATCTCACGCTGAATTTTTGAGTAAAGAAGTAAAAGAAGTAGAAAGAATAAAAGTAAATTGAAGGGTAGGGTGGGACGAAATTAGTGAAGATGAAGCAACATGGGGGGGGAATCAAATCAATAAAAAGTTTATGTGGACACTCCAAAAAAAACTATAGTAGTGGGGGGTGGAGTACAATTAATGAGGAAGAAAAGAAGCTAAAGCAAGAAATAATAGTAGAATGTGGCTGATTCAGATCATTATATGCACATCAGGGGAATTCTCCCAGTCTCTTTAGCAGGGAGGACCAGAAGAAATCTGGCTACTTGTAATGTTATTGTGAATAGTCTGAAAATATAGTTATAGCAAGTCTTAACAAAATGGATGTTACTCTCTTACTCAGAAATATATGTACATATGTGTGTGGGTAGGTATACGCACATAGGCAAAAAAAAAATCTTGCATTTGTGTGGGGGGGAGGGTAAGCACACACACGCTTGTATGCATGTGTGTGTATATGTGAGTAGGTGCTGTATGTTTCATTTGTGAAAAAGATGATCTTGGGTAGCCTGATGTATATTCGTCACCAATAGACAAATAAAAGACAGTTTCCATAAGGACAATGTGGATGTACAGCTTAATTTGGTTTGCTACAGCCAAGACCTCTCCCAGTACAACCTGGCTACAAGATGGACTTTGCCAATTAGGGGCAGTTTGGCTCAAAAATCAAGTCTCATTGATTTCAGGTGATTGTACTTCATCTGGTTAGGGCAGGGGCTAAATGAATAGTCTCCAATATTTTGTGACTGTCTTGCTTCTAGCTGAAGGGCATAGTTGAAACTATGAATGACACTAAGGTCTTTTACATAATTTCTTTCCTTACATCCTTACACTTTTCTCACCTTTTTCTCCTGAGGAATTTCTGTAAGCAACAGTGTTTAAATGACCTATTTTAGGATTTGAAAATCACTGGTTGAAGAAAGCTAAGATATTGCTTTATATAAATAGATGTTCATTTCTATAGCTTCCTCTTCTAATGAGAACAGCTTTGGTGAAACTCCACTTCATAATAACCAAGAGTATACTTTATATTCTACTCATTGTGGGAGGGGGGTTTATTTTCCCATCATTGGAAGTAAGTGTAATTGTGGATAAGAGCTGTATTCAAACAATCAATGCAACTCACAGCAAAGCAACAGCTTGAACTGTTATCAGATAAACAATAATATCCTATGTACGTAGACAAGCAAAGTGAGCTTCATTTTTGCTATGGGGCAATAGCAATAGCACTTAGACTTATATACCGCTTTACAGTGCTTTACAGCCCTCTCTAAGCGGTTCACAGAGTCAGCATATTGCCCCCAACAATCTGGGTCCTCATTTTACCCACCTCGGAAGGATGGAAGGCTGAGTCAACCTTGAGCTGGTGAGATTTGAACCGCCGAACTGCAGCTAGCAGTCAGCTGAAGTAGCCTGCAGTACTGCACTCTAACCACTGCGCCACCTCCGCTCTCTCTATAGATAGATCTCGGCAATAGATCTAACAACCTGTTGGTGACTCTTGAGGGAGGGTGTTGCTTACCAGGCTCAACTTTTAATCACAGCCCCTGTCCTCTTCCCCTGAGAAACCTGGGATGGGATTCAGGAAAGAAGGATTCTTCCTTCTCTAAAGGCAGTCTTGATAATCCTCAAGGATGCAAGACCTTTCAGGAGCTAGTTTTCTGACTGGGTTTAGGGATTCAAGCCTAAGTCTCCAAAGCGTTAAAAAAAACTGGAATCAGTTAAATAAAGTTGGTTTGAAAAGTATTGGGAGATACATAATGTCTATTTTCAATTCCACTTGGATAGTGCTATATCTCCTCCCATTCTTATGTACATCTGTCACATAGTTTGCTGGAGCTGTTTATAAGTTAAGAACTATTAGCACTGAAATGTAGATCTCACTTTCAAATTAATACAATACTGCAGAAATTAAGAAAATGTGTCTCATAAATATACTTTGGTTTTCCTTTTCTCTTAATTATTTCATTTCACATGTATAAAGTCTTAAAAAGTTTTAAACAAAAACTCAAGGTCTTCCATACTCATATCTTCACACATATTATAATCCTCTTATCACACTTAGAATTTTTTTCATGAATTCTCTATGCTCAGCCATTAAAAAATGGACAGCATGCTTTCAACAAGTTTAGCTTTGTTTTAACAAATGTTGTTTAGCAACAAATGAATTTGCAGTGTTCAAATATCAATTAAAAATATTTCCCTCAAGCAGATTTTTTTTTTTACTTGCTCCTTAGTTTTTATCTGTGTTTTTTCTTGCCTCTGCTGTCCAGGCCAAAAATACTTGTTTCTCCTTCATCCACAGAAGCAAGATTGTAAAATATGGCAGAGTGCAGAGCTGAAATATTCTGAAATGTGAAGTGAAACATCTGCCCATAATCATTTGCACAAGTGAGGACTTTGGGACTTTGGTTTCAGCTCTCATCTGCCTGGAATCTTGCATTTCCTGTGTGCAGATCAAGTGACAGACAATGCCTTTGATATATGGACACCATTCTCTTGGGTTCATTGCATCAGGCTTTTCTTTAATAACTTCTGTGCACTTTTCTTCATTCGATATGTATCATTCCCTTATAAAAATGCGCACAATGGAAGCTTCAGAATACTTCTCAAGCTAAAGGTAAGTTGATTAATGAAGGACTTATGTTGCTCACCAATAAGAGCAATGTCTTGGAATGTCAAGTATACAGCTGCTTGCAGCAAACAAAATTTCATTCACCTCATTTCCTTAATGCACCTTGACCGGTACCTAATGAGAACATCCGTCTCTCACGATTCTATTGCATACTTCACTTGGCCAGGCTTGCTTTATTGAACTGTCAATGAACTGAACAGTCAGTCCTCTGTAGAAACTGACACCTTGGTCCATCAGGAAGCCCAAAAAGACAACAAATTCTGGATGTTATGTTCTCAGGCTGTTCTCTTGCAGGACAAGAATTAGCTACATAGAAACTTTACTTCCTTTCAAACTATATATAAAAAGCTGCAAAGTCTTGAACAGAACTATTTTATATGAAATAACAAGAGAAGGACAATTATGATTTTTCATTTTCTTGTAATATATGGCCTGCTTGCAACAACAGAAGCCTATTTTGTACAGTTATGAGGCATATTATTCATGTGATTGTTCATGCTATCAGTAATGAACCTCGTCTTTTTAGAATGCATTAGCATTATGCTGATCTTAGTTAACAATATAGACATGCTCCCTTTCTTGCTACGTGGATGGCAAACCAAATCAAACCTTCAATTTCTGACAAGGTGCCCAGCAAAGAGAGAAGAGGAATAACACAATTTTTATTCTGCATTGAAAGAATTGATTCTGCATCTCTCCAGTAGACTCCACTAAGGAACATTGTGAATAGGAAAAAATAAATAAAACTCTGGATTCTAGAGTTTACTATGGCATTTCTGCTGTAGGGAGAGAAGGATCTATTTGATTGGTCCTCACCATGTACCTGAAAAAAACCTAATTAGGTTTCAGAAAGAATTGGGTTATCCCTGAGTCGTTGATGCACAATTTGGCTTAAAGCCTCAACTGCTGCTTGGAATAAGAGGGTGACAATGGCCTTGGACCATACTGCACCTGTGCAGACTCTCTCTGCACACAACCTCAAGTGGGCCCTCTAGTTTATGGAGAGCCTCTAGAGCAGTGGTTCTCAACCTTCCTAATGCCGCGACCCCCACCCCGCTGTCGCGACCCCCGCCCCGTCCCCGCGCACGATGAGGTGACAAAGGGGGCGTGGTGGGCTAGCACACGCTTAGGCGACCCCTGTGAAAGGGTCGTTCGACCCCGAAAGGGGTCGTGACCAACAGGTTGAGAACCGCTGCTCTAGAGGATGGAGTAGCAAAACAAAAATGCCTGCAGCACCATTGGAGGAAAATGAAGAGTGGCTCTAACCAAGCTCGGGTAAGAGACTTTCTTACGGCCTAACTTGTGGTTATAAAAGCAACAAGTTATTTACATGCTTATTTTTTGTCAGTATAATGCTCTCCAAGTATCAGTCAACATCCCTGTTCAGGGTGATCTGGTTTATCCTGGATTAGGAAGACCAATGGAAGTACATGTGGCATTGCTGTGAGGATAATTTGTGGCACTTCATGAATAAAGTTGTTTAGTTTCACTACAACTATGCAGGTCTTACAGAGTTGATTGAGACATGCTCTTACCCAACCGTCTGTCTTATAATCACTCATACTTTCATCATCTCTCAGGAATGCACATGCCCACCCCGGCTCCACAAAGGCAATAAACATCGATACCAGGGGTGGGTTCCAAATGTTTTTACTACCACTCTGTGGGCGTGGCTTAATTTTGTGGGAATGGCTTGATGGCCATGTGACCGGGTGGGAGTGGCTTGACGGCCATGTGACTGGGTGGGAGTGGATTGGTGGCCATGTGACTGGGTGGGAGTGGCGGGGGGGGCGTAGCTGGGTGATC
>QLTV01012184.1:3740178-3768337 GCA_003457575.1 Thermophis baileyi | reverse complement strand
TTGGAAAGCAGCTTCTCCAAATTTCATTCTTGTTCTCTTGAATGTTTGGCTAGGAAAGAACTTATATCCTTTATATATATATATATATATATATATACCGGTATATATATATATATGGCCCCAGACAATTCCTCTTCCCTCTATGTGGCTTAGGCAAGCCTAAAAGTTGGACAATCATGATCTAAGGTGAGGTGACAATATTTTAATGCCATTCTCATGCAAATGTTCTTTGCAAGCAACAAACTAGAATCAGGCAGGGAAAGTTTCTAGCTTAATCGATTCCTTAATATGATAAATGTCTATGTTAAAAGGGTTCTTTAAAACATAAAGAATAAAGAATAAATATGGATGGGATGGTTTACTTACAAAGATTCAAAAATTCACACTTCCACCTATAGTCTTAAAATCAAAAGAGATTAGGATTAATTTCTGGCTTTAGAATTCTTTGTATATTGAAAATAAGTCTGAATGTTAGTCTTATCCAGTTCACAACCCTCAATGTGACACTTTAAAGCTGTATTTCTCATATGTGCTTATTTTTCTCCTTGTTTTTAACAACTTAATAAGATTGGTATAATCCAGTAAATGTGACTTATATACACATGTTAACTCTTAGATTTATTAATATAAACCCAAGTGTTCGTTCCACTTAATTTTATGATTGACAATGCTGCTAATCTACAGCTACCAGATTTTGGCTACCAAAAAAAATTAGACTCCCATTAGATAGCAGAAAAGAGATGGAATTTTCTGTATAATTGCTGCTATGCACAGTCAGCTGACTTTGTTACTGTCCAGGTCTTATAGTGTGAGTATAATTCATTAATAACAGAAAATACAATGCGTCTAAAATTTTTGAGAAGAGTTGAATTGCAACTGAAGAAGCCAACACTGAATTTGAAGATGATGACACAGGGATAAAAACCATGCTCACATTAAAATGCAAAGCTAGGCCACAAATCTAATTATATAAAGCCTTATTTTATATGTGGTACTGGTACTAATGTATATACTCCACATTGCCAGATGTTTAAGGTTGCTTTGTATTCTTCATTAATCTCTTAAAGTTAACCTGTAGATCTTGAAAAGCTAATTAAATATTAAAGATAAAGCTAATGGAAAAAGAATAAAGCATTATGAATATTATTCAGTTTATTAGGAAGGATAATGAAGACCAATGTGTCTATTCTATAGTATTGCAACTGATAAGTTATGGGTAGTTAGGCTATATGTGACTCTACTTTGTTTTTTGTATTAGAGGAGCAATGTAATGCTATTCTGTTTCTTCTAGTATTCCTTTTCTCCTCATAACTTTTAACGTTGTTTAAAATGAATGTTGTAAAAAGTCAGATCATGAAAGTAGGAAGAAAATCACCAAAGAGTTTAATGTGTGTCTAATACAAGTAAATATTCTCAAGATAGCCTTAGTTTGGGGCACTTTAGCTTTGGGTCTGACTATAATAATGGTGAGCACAGCTGTGAATACACCCAGATCTCTTACCAACTACCTTGGATCAGTTGTCCACATAAGTAATATAATAAGCAGCTTGAATGGTGATCTTAGAGAACTCCCTTTTTCTTCATCAAAGCCAAACTATAAAACTCAGATCTACTGTATCATCTTTACAACAATACGTAGTATTCATCCTTCATTTGCTTGAGAAACATAAATATGGAAGAGGAGCACAAAGCCCCAAGCCGAAGGAAGAAAGCTAATGGTTATTTTTGATTCTCATGGCCAGAACATTATTCCACTCATCACAAGAAACTCTCAGAGAATGAGAAGAACTTCTAGAGACTGGGCAGATAAAAAACAGTAAACAGTTAAACCAGCTTTCAAGACCCTCTTACTTTCTCCCCCTTCTAGAAGCTACCATGTGATTTTTCTTTTCTTGTTTGTAGTGCATCATACAGCTTTATCAAGTGAGGCTTGACAATCTACAATCTATTTTTCAATGTAAAATAATGTTACAACAGGCTATTCCTTCTACTAAGAGTTCTACATCTTTGCATGATGTTGGAATTCAATTAAGAAGGTAAAAACAGGATGGGTGAGCTTCACCCAGTTTTCTATAGCAAATATAGCCCAAGAAGAGCTGCATGAAATTATATTCCATTGGGACAGGGGTGGGTTCTAACTTACCTTGCTGCCGGTTCACTTCCTCCCGTGCCATGTGGGCGCTTGCACTTTGTGCACGCGTGCATGCGCAGTACTGAAAATCCAGCTTCTGCACATGCGCAGAAGCAAAAAACAAAATGGCGGTGCATATGGTGCCACCAAGAGAGCTGGTTCAGGGGCGTGTCCAGCTGGCCATCGCTGCCGGTTCGGCGAGCGCAGGGAAATTCCCACTACCGGTTCTAAAGAACCGGTCCCAACCGGCAGGAACCCACCTCTGCATTGGGAGAATAGGTCAGACAGTTTCTTTCCTTACCACTTGTCACTTGACAATTTCTCATTGAGAAACCAAGTTCAGAACAAGTAAGAAGAAGAAAGATTTTTACTGTTTTTGCTATGTCTTCACAATTTAGGCAAGAAGACTTAGTGATATTTACTTTATGTAAATAAAGTTTACCTAAGGTACCATAAAGCTTTAGTTCTGTGAATTTAGAGCTGAACAGGCTTACAGGATAAGCAAGTGTAGGAAAACAAGTTGCACTCAAAGCCCCTTGAGTGGCTGTACAACCAAAGACTGCCAGTGGAAACTGCATAAAAGATTAATGAATCATTATATGATGATGGTGATGATGATGATGATGATGATGATGATGATATACACTCATTATATTAATAGTTCAAAATAATATTTACAACTTTAAAGCTAACCCATCCACACAAGACCAGTGACAACTTTTCAACAATAAATCAATGACTTCCACATTCCTAAATATGGTAGTACTTGTTTACTTTCCTTAAAGGTGAACAAAGGGTAGCTATTCTTTGGCCCCAAATATTGCATATCCATTAGCATTTATAAACTACCTTTATGGTATGAAAGTAAACAAGTTCATTTTTTAAATTGGAGTTAAAGATACATTTCAATTTACTTAATTATATAGCCATACCTAAGTGGCTCCCTGAGGCTTACTATATTCATAAACACACAGTGATTCAGCATGGTGTAGTGGTTAAACGCTGGACTAGTAGCAGGAACATCTACCTTCTATTGCTGCCTTAGGCACAGAAGCCAGCTGGATGCCATGCGCCTGTCATTCCCTCTCAAAGCAAATCAGGATTGCAACAAGCCAGCTGAGAAACAAAATCCCTCATTCCTCCATGCACTCATAAGCTTCACTGTAAGAGTTTGGTGTGTGCATGTGTGTGTTTCCTCAAAGTTGGTGAGATGTAGCCAACAATACATTTGTTTCTAAAGCAGTTTCTAAATTATAAATTTAGAACAGAACAGCAGAAACGGATTTGGAATAAATCTGGATGTCTGGCATACTATGCAAAATGTGCCAAAATTTATGGATACTGTCCTCAATCAATCAATTGATCAATCGATCAATCAATCAATCAATCAAAGCTTTATTTTGGTTATAGACCAGCATAAGGTATAATTAAAAACAATTACATCCATTTTAATATAATTGAAATTTTTGACAGATTAAAAAAATTAGCATTGTGAACACAGTTCTATAATATTAAAAAGGTAAAATCTCTTTACAAAATTCTTAATACTATTAACTAAAAGAGATGGAGCCCTAAAGGTCACAAAGAGGACATAAGATAATGATAAAAGGGACATTCCTAGTGTGTTTAACTACAGTATATCCAGTACCTTTATTTACCTATTTTTGGCTCCTTGTTGTCAACAGGCAAAAATCAAGAAATATTAAATACAATAGTCAGTTCCTTATCTGAGAAAAGAAAATAAAGATATTTTTTTCATTATGATCAATAGCATATGCCCAGAAAAGAAGAATGAAACTTTCTTGACTACACTGCTAACAAGAGTAGTGTAAAATCAGTTATCAGTGGTCTCAGTAATGTTTATGGTGCATGGGCAGGTTCTCATACACTTGGGAATTTAATCTCCCATTAAGAATTAAGGAAGAAAAAACATTAATCTTGGTTCACTTTATTGACAGGCAAGACTAAAATTGTTAGGTATCTGTCCAGTTCCCATCTGAAATAAACTCAGTGAGATCTAATGTGAGATGGAACATGGTTGACATAATTCTGAAATTCTATATCAAAAATCCTTTATTCTTTGAGTGTATTCCAAAGGAAACAGTTGCTCAAGTGGCAACTGTTAAGGGGAAATTTCCTCTGAATTGATTGTTGCCACAAAGATTGAAATTGGCATACCAGACCAATAGAAAAAATGACATTTGAGCCAATAGATAAGCATTAGCAGCCATGGTGTCATCTCTGTTTTTGCTACCCTGCTTCCCTTTCGAGCCTCCTATTAATTAGGGTTTGCATAAATTTTGTTTGTCTGGCCTTAAGTGATTTATAGTGGGCGAATAGCCCTAACTAAGTGCCACACAACATTGAGACAAGAGTAGTTAAAACATTATGTGAAAGTTTGGATTACATAAAGTCAGGAGAGGCATTTGGAGTTAATATCAATGGGTCCATTGATATTAATAATAATAACCATGACAGATGGAAAACTTGAAATATAAGATGACTTACTGGTAAAAGATGTGCATTATCAAAAATACAGTATAGAGACACTGCCGCAGAGTTATATGCACATAAACTATAACAGAAAATATGAAAAAGGATGTCTGGATGATGAAATGAAAGAGACTGTGGATGATGCATGTAAGAGAATGATTGCTGTAAAAAATGCTAGGAGAAAGATAATACATAAAATTTATACAGAAGAAAAAATTCCAAAAACATAGTGACAGAGAGTAAGGAATAGTTAAGATTACAAAGGACGATTCCATATTGATGGAAATAAAAGCAAAAAAACATAGTGAAGAGGGATAAACTCCAGCAGAGTGAATGGAATTAAAAATAAAAATGATAAAATAATTTGGTATTACATTGAAATGAAGGAATTCTAGAAAGATTCCTTTAGAGATTTGTACAGGAGTGATAGTGGATCTGAAACAAATGCTGTAATTGTTGGTATTCAATAAAAATGATAAAAAGAAATCAGAAATGCTGGGAGCATATTCAAAAATTATAAGATTGTAGGTGGAGCTGGTTTAACTAGAGAAATGTTAATATACCATAGGTGCAGTTTACTTATAGAAGACCAATGTGATTCATTCAATGTGTTTGAGTAAACTGTATGTCTGATGATTCAAACAATACATTTATTGTGGTAAGTGAATGCATAAAGCATGGAAGGTTTAATTTGTTAAGTGGGAAGGTGGGAAATGACAATGAGCAAAATTTGGTTAAGTGCAGCTACAGGCTGGGTGGTAAACAAAACTGAATTTTTGCTCTCAGGCAGATCATTCAGAAATGTTTGAATGTGAGAAATAAATATATATATATTTATTGATTTTTAAAAAGTGTATGATAAAATGAATAAGCTTCAATTATAGAATGTTTTGCATTAAGATTAATTGCTGAAACACAATGGTATATAATGGAAGCAAAGCATGTATGAGAATAAATGAAATGGATAAATCCAATGTTTTAACACTGAGCAGAGAGTAAGACAAATAGGTGGATTGTCCCCTTGGTTGTTTAATATAAATATCTCAATAATTTCTCATGATCCTAGAGATATGTTTGTTGTGGATATGAATGTATATGTAATTTGTATATATATTATAGAATGCTGCTATTGGCTGAGATCCAAATGATTTTCAGTAAACAGAGAGATTGTATGATATAACAAGTATGGTTCTGCAAATTAATTTATCAAATGCCAAGACACTGTTTGATACAAAGAACTGAATAAACAATTCTAGGTTATGCAAGTTAGTTAACAGAACAGTAGAATAACAGAGTTGGAAGGAACCTTGGGGGTCTTCTAGTCCAAATCCCTGCTCAAGCAGGAAACCCTGTACAGTTTCAGACAAACTGTTGTCCACTCCCTTCTTAAAAGCCTCCAGTGGTGGAGCATCCACAACTACTGGAGGCAAGTTGTTCCACTGATTAATTGTTCTGTCTGGAAATTTCTCATTAGTTCTAGGATGGTTCCTTGATTAGTTTTCATCCATTGCTTCTTGTAATTGCTTCATATGTTTTGGAGAATAGGTTGACCCCCCCCCCTCTTCTTTGTGGCAGCCACTTAAATATTAGAACACTACTATCATGTCACCCCCTAGTCCTTTTTTCATTAAACTAGACATACCCAATTCCTACAACCATTCTTCGTATGTTTTAGCCTCCAGTCCCCTAATTATCTTTGTTGCTCTTCTCTGCACTCTTTGTAGAGTCCCAACATCGTGGCAACCAAAACTGGATGCAATATTCCAAGTGCAATCTTACCAAGGTATTATAAAGTTATATTAACTCTTCATGTGATCTTAATTCTATCCCTCTGTTAATGCAGCCTAGGACTGCGTTGGCTTTTTTGACAGGTGCAGCACCTGTCAATAGTTACTACTATTAATAAGACAAACTAAAGCAAGTAGCTGAACTTGTGTAACTTGGTAAAATGCTGACTGCAGACTGAAAATGGATGGAGAAAGTTTAAGATGTGGAAGTGCATATAGGAATGTACTAGATACTTTATTATCTATTGTAAGGAATGCATGTTTGTCCAAAGAAGTAAAAAATAGCTTTGTATAAAAGCCTGTTTGTGCTATCTTTGTTATATGAAACTGCAACCTAGGTATGCTAGTAAAACATGAAAGTAATAAGAATGAAGTAACAATTGGGTACTTATAAAGAAAGCGTGGTAAAATCAGAAAAGATACTCAGGAATGAATGGGTCCTGAATGAATGAAAACTGAATACAAAAGTGAATGACTACTGTGAAAGAAATACATAGAAGTGAGTATAGATCCAATTGTAAAAAAAATAAAGGAATATTTGAAAAAAGGATTAGTGGATTGAAAAGAAGAAGGCTAAGAATGTTGTGACTGTATGGAATTGATGAGATCCACATAAAAGGACAGTTTTAAAAAGCTTCAAGAATAGATATGGAGAGAAAAATATGAATCAATATTGTGAATGGTATTGGTATAAGATTTAGCTATGTTAAATAAAGCTATATCTCATATCTTTAATTTCTTTTCTTTCTTTACTTGTATTGATGACCTTATATATTTTATATAACTTCATTTAACCTAAAAGAGAATCACAAACATATGTTTGCAAGTGTGTATATGCACAAACATGCATGCATAAAACAAATAAATATTTAAGCTCCATTAACAATTGTACAATCCCATGTATGATCCCATGTATGGTAGCTTCATAAAGAATTCCACAGAGGTTGAGCAGTCTCAAAGCAATTTTTTCTTTAAAAAAAAAGGTAAACAACCTTGACAGGTTCTGGCAAACATCCTAGTGAATGAGAAATTAATTTCAATTGTGATAATTCTAGATAATGAGTAAAAATACCATATATTAATGGATCAATAAATTTAAAAAGAAACCGCACTTATCCATGGTATCTTCTAAAAATGTGAACTGTTCCATATCAAAGAATTCTTTCCACTTAACAAAATTATAATTTATCTGGTTGTATGTACTGTAAAGTATATATAATAGTTCTTGTGTTATTAATTAATTTATTTATATCTTGCCTTTTTCTTTTTATAAATAACTTAAGGCAGTGAACATATCTAACACTCCCTCCTTTGATTTTCGAACATACCTACACTCCCTCCTTTGATTTTCTCCACAATAACAACTCTGTAAAGCTTAACATCTTTTTACACAACCATTTTACATAGGTTACATTATTATGCATAGAATAAATGAATATAGTTTGAAGTTTTCAAGTCAAGCTTACAACCAATTTAGCTAAATAAGCAATAAGGCCCTAAATAATCTCCAGATTTGCTTTATTCAGAAAATTTGTAATTTAAATTTTAAAAAAAACTAGTTTATCAATTTATCCTAGGAATTTTTCATTATAGGAATAATACTTTAATATTATTTCAATATTTACTATTATCTTTTATTTTAAATCTCTTGGGGGAGATAGAAAACCCAGATTTTGGATCTTTGTGACTAGGTAAAAATATTGATTTTCATTTTGTTCAAAGAAGTTTAATGAGTGATTTAGGACCTTAACTTCTCTGTAAGTTTGGCTGTATCCCCAAAATAATTCATTACATGTTGGTTATTCTACATTTGCAATTAATCAGCTTAGTAAAGTGCTTCATTTGGTGTGTAGGTATTGTTTAAATAAATCTGGAAACACTAACCTTGTCACATTCAGGGGTCGAGTGTGGGAATGAATCTTTAGAAGACAGAGGGGAAAATACTTAAAGGTCTGGTCACCAGAGATTTCAACTGGACAATCAGAATTTATTTCTAAAGCTGATGGTATACCCAGCAAGCACCATGGCATGTTTTAAGGTCTCCTTAACTTGTCTGAGAAAATTGTATAAATCACAGCAATAAAATCTTCCCATTCAAAATGCTAGTGCTGAAGAGCCCTGACCAGTTTTTGACCTCCTATTGGGGGGCCCCAGCTGACCCTAACTTAGAAGTTCAAATGGTCAATAGCAGGTCACCGAGGGCAGTTGCTGAGCCATTTTAATTTTGCTTTGATTATAAGGTTAAACTTATGCCACACAGGTATACTTTCTGATATTCTCCAGTTTTTAAGCTATGTGCAAACCATATTGTCTCAAGGAACAACTGGCAACTGTGCGCCATCTTTCACGCCTTTCACTTTTCCTTTAAAATAAACATAAGAGAAAAGGAAGGGGGGGAAACCATCACACAAACAGGTTGCTTTCTTTCTGGCATAAACCATGTCGGTCGTTTATCAGCATAATGGATCTATAGAC
The DNA here is from genome assembly GCA_003457575.1 of Thermophis baileyi. Lineage (NCBI taxonomy): Eukaryota > Metazoa > Chordata > Lepidosauria > Squamata > Dipsadidae > Thermophis > Thermophis baileyi. The sequence continues at coordinate 3,759,451 of QLTV01012184.1, read as the reverse complement.
AACCTTAAACAATTGTCAAACATTCTTTTAAAAGCCATTAATTTTTCAGTTAAAATATATCTGTTTTGTGCATTTGTTGAACCATTCAGTTGTCATTGCAAGGGGCCTGTTAAACTAAGCAGAGGCCTGATCAGTTTTCAGTGAGCTTTGAGCCTCAGAGTTCACCTGGGTCACCCACAAGATTTATGAGACTTAGTACCGAGGTCTGATTGGACTGTTAGGCCCAGAGAAAGCTGACAGGTCCCCTCCAACACAGAGAGTCCAGGAACTCCACTCATAGGCTCCCAGTGGCTGTCAAAGAGGCAGCAAAATTGATGGGCTGTACAGATACCAAAGTGGACATCAATAAAAGGAGATGGATGTTAACCACAGAGTGACATACCTCACTGCTGGGATGGTGGGGGAGAGGGGGGAACAGGTTAAGAAAACACTGGAAAGTTATTTATATAAGCTTCAAGGACAAGAGGCTTGTCACTACTTTCTTGAGGATTTAATCTTCAAATGCTCTGTTTTCTGGATTTCATCATTCTCTAGTTAATCTATATGCAAACTCAAATTGATTCTGAGTCCGATCACCTCAGTGGTTCCAGTATAAAAAATAATATTTAAATATGAAGGGAAAATCTAAACTTCTCCACCAAAAATCAGGAAGGTTAAAAACAGACTATATTTCTTTTAAATGAGCATGTTCCCCTAAAAGGAAGCTTCACTAAAGCAATCCTTATAATAAAATGCATACGCTTTTTTATATGGAGCAGTTTGTCTCCCTAAATTAATTTAACCTCATTTCCATGCCTTTGTGTTTCATTTAATTCATTTTATGTCCAAGAAGACAAAGGTGAAAGGAAAAGCCAACTCCTTATCCTCAGAAGCATTTTAGCAAAGCTTGTTTGTACCATATGACACTCCACCAATGTCATATCTCATACTATTATCTAATAATTTTACTTTTATGGAACATCGCACTAATCAGTACTTGATATATTATGCATAAAATGTAGCTTAACATCTTGTAAGAGTCTCGTTTAGCTGCTACAAAGTTAAAAATAGTTTATAAATCAAAGGATGACCTATATTGGGAAGGTTGTACAGTAGCCAGAAAGGGACCTTGATGCATGCCTGATATAGATGTGCAGAGACTGCAACCTTTTAACAGGAAGTATATGGTCTTCATCTGTTTCCGCTCCTCCCTGATATATAGACTGCTTAAAGGAGTAATACTGCACTGAGTTATGATAGTATTATCTACAACCCATATTCTTGTCTTTTGCAATGTTTGTGGAATCCAAGAAAATAATTCTACTGCAAACATACTGCTGATTATAGGTAGACTTTGTCTTCATTCACCAGCCTAATTATGCATGGGTTCTGAGCACATCAAAGTTCTATAGGCATAACATGCATCTCCACTGCATTTATTTCACATGTAAATTGCCCATGAGTGCACTTGTATAGAATTTCTTCTTTTACACGTTCAGTATTTGTACTGCATATGCTGAAGATACACCTTGATCAGGCTTCTGCACTTGCTCACTTGAGAAGTCTTCCTCACATGACTGCATTGTCTAGACACTTAACAGCTGATCCCACTTGGTAATATAGCAATAATGTAGAATAATTACATTTAAGCACAAGTCAAATTAATTTAAAGTATTGTCATGGGCTGCTTAAATGGGTGGCTTTTCAGTATAATTGGGCATAGTTTTATAAATTTAAATTATTCAAGTTAATACGGTAGATATTCAGTTAAAATTCATTTTTAAGGAATGGCTGCAAATCCAGGAAAACTTTTGGAAAGCACTAGGTTAAAGAAAGGCATTCTAAGGGAAAAGAAAAGTGGACTCTATATAGTCAGAAGCCCTTCTCTGTTTTGCCTAGGTCCGTGATGGCGAACCTAAGGCACGCGTGCCAGAGGTGGCACGCAGAGCCCTCTCTGTGGGCGTACGCGCTGTCGCCAGCTGCTCTTTCGGGTCCCGTTGCACACATGCATGCCAGCCAGCTGCTCTTCACGTGATACTATATGTCATGCCCCCATTGGAGTCTGACTCTGTAGCGGAAGATGAGCTGGAACAAGAACTGACAGCGAGTGAGAGGGCTGCTCCGTTGGCCTTGGAGGAAACTGGGGTAGGGCAGAGTCAGTCCAGGCAAGGCTGTTTGGAATTAGTCAGGCCTGCAGGCAGGGAGGAGAGACAGAGCTCAGACGAGGAGCAAGAACCACCCCCTCCTGATGCAAGGGCTCGGAGAGTGCAGAGAAGGCGTGACCAGCGCAGACGGAGTAGGCCACTTGCGAGAAGAGTGCCCCACCCAGCTTCATCAGGCCCACCTGGGGAATGAGACTTAAGGAGACACTGTGGGGAGGGGCATTTATCGGGAACAAACTCTGAGTTCCTGAAGTGTTGTGTGCTGATGTTTGAATTTGCCAAGAGTCCTTGCATTCCTTGTTGGACTAATTATCTGAATCTTTTGCTCCCTGAACTCCTTGCTTTGCTCTTGTTTTGCCAAATACATTTGGGATTTATTGCCATGCAGCCTTGGTGCAGACAGTTCTGGGCTGGACTAATTGCAGCCAAAGGCTGTTTGAGGTTTGTTCTCACTCTGCTCTGGGACTTGCCAGAAACATGGGAGCATTTGGGGAGATTTGGAGCAATAAAGAGGCCCGTTTGAACTGCCAGCTGTTTGTGTTATCTCTGTGCCGTGCCCTGGGTCATCACACTATACTCGTGCTATACTATACTCTTCCGGCTTCTGGCACTCCAGTGCGTGTAAGGTTAACCATCACTGGCCTAGGTGGCTGATTAAATCTTTTCAGTTTTATCATCCACTCTTCCTGAGTTATTTCCTATTGCTATGATTTTATATATGATATAAAATAAGTTTATTTCCAAAGAAATCAATGTGAAGAAGGAGATTGTTTGAATGGGAATATAGTACCACAATGTAACCCTAACCCAATAATCATTGTACTGTATATATTACATTAAGTATCTAAGTGTTCTAGAGAATCTATCAATCCTGAAAATGTCAATCAAGTATTTACACCTGTATAATTTTCTAGAAGGTACTGAAGAATTAAAGTTATTAATGATCTATTGGAAAACTTTCTCAAGAAATATTAAACCTGTGTTTATTCCAGATTTCATGAAAGACAATGAAAAAATTTCATATTATCTTGGAGAAACGTCTGTCAAACTTGATCACTATCAATGAATTTTTTAAAATACATGTTTGAAAGTTTAAAAAAGTAAATTATTCCAAGACTTTTGCTATACTATACTCAAAGTGTATTTTCCACATTCTTTGATATTATACAAACAAGAATTAATATATGATCTGTGTACTTAAACATATTGTAAATTCAATCATATAAAAAGGAATGTTATATCTATAACATACCTCTACTCACTGCCTCTGCTTAAACAAGATGGCTGCACAACACATACAGTCAAGAACGAGAGGACCATACCACCCCAGATAAAATAAGTATCTTATGAAGCACATAATACTACAAGTATTTTTCATACCTAGCAGTAAAAATATAAAAGTAGTTATTTTAGGAAATGGTCATGATCTGATCATCTACTTCCCTATTAAAAAAATTGGTTAGGGTAGTTGTAAAATGTAATAATTTGTTTCTTTAATAGAAATTGCAATGTGCAATCATGTGGAAGAATGCTACTCTGACATAACTAAAAGGATATCCATAAGTATTAAATTTGCATTTAATATTTGTATATACTGTACATGATCCTGACTTATTTGAAAAGCCTCCCTATCCTATCTGTTTCTGATATTTATTTATGTGCATACTGAAATGAAACTCGCTGGGACAATATTTTCTAATAGCATTCCTGGTACATTCAACTTTTATTGTTTCCCATTTCACTGAGATTTCCCCACCACCACCACCATAATCAAAATGGCTACTTGGTTGAAACCTTTGAATAATAGAATTTTGGGGCAGTACCTGTGGAATTATTTTAAATATTTCAAATGCATGTATGTTTTTATTTGTCAGCACAATTAAGTCAACATAAAGATTTTTCACCTGATTTAATATCAATTCACTTAGCAGCTGTTATCTATAGGACAGGCAAATTGCCCTCTTGCCTAGGCACTATTACAATGATCATTGATGCTTGACATGCATTTGTCTCTACCAAGTTTGTTGAGAACATGATGAATATTATTCAGAAATGAAGCAAGCATTCATATTCATTCATATTCAATAGTACTACAGTATTATCTATAGCAAAGAAAAAGAGGATATGTAGGACATATTTTCAAAACTATACGCATTATGCACACTTGTCCCCTGATGAGAATAGAAATTAACATCTCAAGAGGAGGTATATATCTGTTAATGGATATCACACCCAACAAATATATGTTTAATACATGTGAAAATACTACCCATGGATTCCCAGCAATTCTCTCAAGTAGGTCTGAGCAATTCTTATTTCTGCTGCTGTTACTAATGTTCTACTACTGAAATGGCCTATAAAGTGAAAGTGATTTCTATAAATAATGCTTTTCCTCCACCCCTGTAGATGTAAACCCCTCAAAATTATTACAGAAAAGCCTTAGTCTGCCATTTTTCTTATACTGACCTTAATATTTTTGTTGTGGATCTGACTAGAATGGTCAAGAGAAAGATACTATGCATTGACTACCCATTGACATTTGGGCTGGAAGAGCATTATAAGTTTTGAAATAGCACAGGGTGCAATCAACGACCATGTAATTTACTAATAGTCTTCAACTTATTACCACAACTGGGACCAGAATTTCCATCATGTCAGTGCAGTGGTAAGTCAAATCAGACCTGATTTTACAACAATTTTTATGGCTATCATTATATGAATCACCATGGTTGTTAACCATGGGGAAATCCAGCTTCCCCAATGGATGTTCTTTGCCAAAAACCAGCAAAAGAGGGACAAATTATAATCATAATTATGAACACCAGATACTGCAACCAGTCATAAATGTGAGCCAGTTTCCAAGTGCCCCAAATGCAATCATGTGGCATTGGGGTGATATGATAGTCATAAGAAGATGATAAGTCTATAATCTTTCTGAAGCCATTGTAACTTTGAACCATTGTTAAACAAACAGTCGTAAATTGAGAACTACCTGCACTCCATTCAAACGTTCCACCTTTGCTTTAACAAAGGCCCTGAAAATATTGCTATAACTGCTACAAATGATTGAGACCCTCTCAGGTGAAGGCAGCTTACTCATTAATCCTGCACACAAATAATACAAAAACGGAATTACAATTGGAACCGTAAGTCATCTAGGGTCATTGATGGAGATGGGTGGCTACAGAACTTGAATAAATAAATATGCTGGGTTGAACATTTATGTTTGACACTAATATTTACATTGGGAGAAATAAACTGTATTTTACTTGCAAATATATAAAACTCTTATGCTTTGTGGACTCTGTATACATGCAAATAACCATTTATTTAATTAGTGTTGAAATGCTTTCATGAAAAGCTGTTTACTTTAATTTTAAATTCTTATGGAATATTTTAAAGAAAAGTCTTAATTAGGAAAAAAAAATCCCAAGATCTGCATTAACTGGTGGATGGTTCAAAAGTTATTTTATCCTACTTGAAATCTGACAATCATATATCATTCTACTTCTAGCACAGTCTTATGCTGGAACTAGGCTGTCTTCATTTTACAGTCATCTCTCCAGCAGTCTGCAGCTTCTCTTTGCTTTCCACGCTTCAATTAAAATTAAAAGCAAAGCATCATTATGGAAATACCTTCCGTTGGGCTTCCATACCAGTGTTTCTTCAGAGTGACAGAGCCATTGGGCCTTGAGAAATTGCTGGACAAATTCTCCTTTCCCCCAGTAAAAACTGAAGAAATCATCACATAAATTCTCTGTCAACAACTTAGGTAAGAAGTTGGGGGGGGGGAATTATTCAAGTCTAGTTCATTTAAAACATTTTCATTGAATGAGTGTGAGATTTTGATATTTTACATAAACTTTTTCTTTATGATGACAGCAATTAAATTAATGATAACACAGTACAGATTGTATCACCTAAAATATTTAAAAGGCTTCTCATGAGTGCCCACCTGAACCAAAGGATGGGGCAGCAATATCAGTGTGTAAAGTTCCTGATTTTGTAAACATACAACATGGCACATTCAGTGGAAATGAGTGGGCCTTACAATCTTGCTATGACATCCCTAGATTTGGATTGAAATACCTTTTGTGCTTATCTCTTTTTGATTGTCAGTGGCACAGGGCTAAGAGCTATTTCCTTTTGTTACCCAATCTACCTTGTGCAGTTGATACGTTAATTGGTAAGCATGGGTTAAGGTACAAGTTTCCAAGGATGTGCATTCCATTTATCTTGGCTTCAGTGAGATTGACATTGTGAATTATGAAGTCAAACCCTAAGCTACAAGATGCCTATAAAGATTAAGGCATTTCCTCACTTCCTTAACAATTAGCTACACTAGGCTGCTAAGCAGAGATCAATTGTAATTGGGAAGCTGAAAGAAGACAATAAACAAATTACTTGTGTTTTCACTGAAGCCTGTTGGTTTACAAGCCCAACTGTTATTTAATCCCAAAGCCTTGTTGTAGGCTGTAAATTATCCATTAGAGTTGTCACTGGGTCTTGAACAAGAGTTAGTTACTATTAGCTGAGGTAGGTACAAAACAATCTGATTCTTTACTTCAGATGAAACTGAGTATCCATTAGTTATAAATGACTTTCAAACTTTGCTGCTTTTATCTGTGAGCTTCATAATATAGCTGTTTGATGTGAGTAAAAATAGCATACATTTGACTGCCACAAGTCTTTGTGACAGGTTAAAAGAAGTACAGTTCTTAGAATTAGTGTCCATGATGTGTCAGGAGTGACTTGATTTAAAATAAGGCAAAAGTATATGAAGAATAACGTGAACAGTATTTTTATTTTCATAATAATTGGAACATTACAGCAACCTGCCTTGTCTTTTTGATCTGAAGAGGCATAATCTATTGCTCCATCACAAGCAATAAACTGCCTGGATTAACATAGTATACTGAATGTTGTACAGACTGTAAAATATGAAAATACATACTATATAACGCAAGAGAACACAACTTTTTTTCAGTCTCTAAATCCCTCCAAGATATGACATCAAAATTAAGCAGCAAAACATCAAATTACAATTTCTTATCTATTTGTGGCATAAATTTTCAATAGATTTAACAAAGGAAAATTACAATAGGCCAAATTATTCCATTAATGGTAAAAAGAAACCTGCAGAATTGTCTCAGAAATGGGCCCAAAATTCTATTCCATTCTCCGTACTATAGTCATACTTCAATGATCCCATTGAACTAATCAACTAAAAAGAAAAGAATCATCCCTTGCTATTGCCCACTGTCATGTCATCTTACAAGGAGAATGAAGAATCATGTAAGGAGTCGTTTTTTTATATTACCAGATACACTATCATTTTTTAAAAAAAAAAGCTGGAAATAAGGTTGATGAGGATCTATGAAAAAAAATCATCAGAGAAAAAATAGAACATATTCTTAATACAGTTTTAATCCCTAACATCTCTAGATTGTTCCTCTGTTTCCAGCAGTTGCTCTTGTTTAAACTTTGGTTTCAATATTCTGATATTGAACAATTCATGTTTCAGGTTCTATAAGCAGAGTCAGATCAAGATGAAACGAATTTACCAAAAGATGAACAAAACTAACAGTGGCAATATTTAGAATCAACAGGTATCAGGATTATTAAAAGACTGGGAATTCCAAAAATATTGGCATGTGAAATATTAGCAAAGAGGCTAAAAAGTTTAACAAAACTGTAATCAGGGCTATAAGCCAAGCAATTTTTATTCCTTAGGTGCTCCAAAAATTATCAATCACAATAGTCTTTCAGACTATTCTCTCCAATTATACAATGAAAGTAACCTTCACTCTTAAAGGCAAACTAAAATGCGATGGCAGGCTTAAAATGTAAATTGTGTGAGACTAACTAGGCTGGAACCAACAGATTTGGGCTGCAAAAATCTGGACACTAGCTAGATAATAGCAAAGAGTTAGAATTGTCCATAAATTAGTACTGCTATCTAGTGATTTTCTAAACTTTTGTAGCTCAGATCAGGTAGCCTTCAGTAACAAATTCTTAAGAATGAGATGTAGGAGGGTTGGTGCTTGAGTTTTTCTGCTGCCTAAGATTCAAAGCAAAAAGGAAGTCAACTCTTCTTCTTGATTTAAGATTATCCACAAAAGAGGGTTCTTTTGCAAAAATTAGGAAAACTGGAATTCTTACTCTGTAAAAATGGACTGAGAAAGTCCCATGTCTGAAATTCTGGAAAATTGCTGTTTATAAGACAACCACTATTACAGACAGTGCCAAACTAAAAGAATCATTAGTCAAAGTCAGTGTGGGTAGTTCCAGTATAACAAAATAATTTATACTATATCTGGATCATGATCTACAAAGGATTAAGTTATAAATTATACACATCCTCTGATTTGTTAAAAATGAGGAGTTATCATTTGAATTGTCATAATTTTATTTCATTCAACCTTGTTATGTTGAAGTTGTAGCTTAAATGAACATTTTAAAAATCATATTTCAAATCTTATTAGGCAGTAAAATATGAATACAATAAAAATAGTAATATTTATTTATTATTAATTTTTCAGATTTATTGACTGTCCAACTTCAAAACAATCTTTCACTATTTCTGATTAAGAGGGAGTAACCATTAATTCAAAAGGAAAAGGTGTAATTATTTACCTTCTTTTGGTTGGTTGATTGATTGTGCCATCAAATTGTTTTCTACTAACAAAGGATAGTGAAGTTGTAAAGGTAATATATTATACACAGGAAAAATTGTCAAAATCAATTTTCAGGGGCCTCCTGTAGAAGATAAATAAGCAGCCACCATCCAAGATTAAATTTTGGCCTAGTGAAAGCCTAATAAACTACATTAATAAAAAGATTTTAATTTTGGCACTTCTTTTCTGATTTTTTGAAGACATAAAGCCTAACTTTTGGAAATAAAAAAGGGTTTTTATTTTAAAAGTGTTTCAATAAATAAAACGTGCTACTAATTTTTTTATGTAGGCAAATACAGAAGTCTTCACCTAGTATTGTAAGTCCTACAGAGATGGATGTGAACAGAGGAGGTGGTTTTCCTGGCATCCTTCAACCATTCTGAAGTGAACTTGAGTAGCACAAAAAAGTGCTGGCTGAAAATGGAATTGGTAGAATTTTGTTTTCCTGTTCCTTGCAAGACAGAAGTATCTGTCATTAATGGATGCTTTTGTCAATAGGATCTGAACCAGAGTGGCATAGACTACTGTATGATATTGGGTTTAAAGCTACCAGAGATTCTATTAAACCGATAACAGCTGAAATGGATCTGAATCTATGCAGCAGATCTCTTATCTTACACAGAGTGCCTCTTGACTATGCTATGAGCATTGGGAGCTGCTTTATGTTTCTAGACCTTTGAACCATCAAGACCAATATTATCTACATGGCCATCAGCAGCTCTCTGACTGAGGCCTTTTGCAAACAAGCAGTCAACTCCAACTAAGAATATCAAACTAGGATGGCAGTTCTAAATCCACCATCACTCATGAGGTTTGCTACAATTTTCACTTCACATCCCTCGTAGGGTTTTTGTAAGAAAAGTAGAGCAAACACATATACTGCCCTCAGATTACTGGAGGCAAGGCAAGAAACATGTAATATTGCTGCTGTAGTCACTGAGCCACTGCTCCTTCTCTGAAGTTGATTGAAATCTGTTAGAGAAACATGCTATGTAAGCCATTGAGAGTTGTTAGATTCTGGTGGAGTATGAGTTTAATGAATAAATAAAAGCAAAATTGGAATCTCAATATGATGAAGTTCCAATATGATGTAGGAATGTATAAATGAATATCAAGTTGGCAAAAGTATGCAAGAGCCTTTAGCAGATTTAAAAAGAAGTAAAACAACATCTCAGCCCCAGGAAACATCGGAAAAAGAATCAACGTAGCCCTATCTTGATTCTATATGGCACAAGAAAAGGCAGATGAAAGTTCTGATATATCCTACAATAATAAAGTAGCCCTTCCAATATCTTTTTCCTGACCTGCCTACCTTGAAGGGCCCAAAGAACCAGAGATCAAAAAAGAACACTGCACATTACAGTGAGACAGACTAGAAAAAATAGGAAAACCTGTTAACTGATTCTCTGTCATAGTTAAATACAGATATGTCAGTCTTTTCATTGCTAATCCTAAAAATAATTGCCTCCCCAAGATCAAGGAAATGTTTGAAGCAAGAAACTGTGATAGCTTTGCATATGTCTTTTTGTCATAAAAACAATGAGAAAGGCAGCAAAGTGGATTAACAGGTGGATAATGAAAGTTAACATAATAACAAAGCACAGACTAGACCCCTTTGATTATTAGGCATTTCTGAGCATCAAGTACCAAGCCAAAGGTTAGTTTTCCAGAAGCCATAGCTTTCCAAATACTATGGTATAGTGACCACTATTACAAAACAATCCAATCACTAGAAAATGGGTTTAGTAAACTTTTTGCTAAAAATACTGACGCATAAGAAGGTTTTTATAAACATTATTACTTATGTTTCTCTGACATATGACATATATAACCCAGTAGTCAAGCCATTACTTCTAACCAATGTTATCATATTCCACCATTTATTGTAAAAGAACTTGCATTTAGAACCACACATTGCAAATTTTAGGTGCACTTACTAACGTTGTAATTATTGCTACAAATGAAGTTAGAAATTAAAGGAAAATGGGAGTTTTTAATTGTTTGTACATATTTGAAAGAGTCAAAATGATTGCTAACATTTATATGCTAGCTTACTAAATAGGCATTGCACTTATAATAAGAAATACTTTGTTAAATAACTTAGGCCGATTGTGTCTCATCTTACTTCATTCTATTGTCAGAAAGGGCTGTAAAGCCACAGTAAACAGGATCATTACTACTATGTTTTCTATGTTCTTGCCAAGCGCAGGAAATCGGGAATCAAGGTGGTTCAATGAATACAGGTTTATTGCATGCCAGCATTTTCTACAGAATCTGAACTACGGTACTAATGGTCAAAGCAAATTGGCAGTAGATAAGAGTCAATGGAATTCAAGGTGGGTTGGACTTAGATCTCTTATGGACGCAAAGGGACTCGAGATTGATGACATGCTTGACTCCTCCCTCGGGCTCAACCTGGTCATGTCCTACAGTTCTACCATGTTTCCCTGAAAATAAGACCCGGTCTGATATTTTGGGGGGCTTGGTTCCAAAATAAGCATTAGGGTTTATTTTCAGGGAAACGTGATATCAGGGTGATTAGCCCGGCTGGATGCTCCGCCCCCAGCACCACCCTGCCCCCCAGCAAGCGCACGGGGACCAACAGTATCCAGCAGCAGCTGCAGCCTGCCGTTCCTTGGGTGGCGCACTCTGGGGCATATATTTCCAATATGTGACCCTCAGAGAATGTAAGTAGAAAGAAATAAAATGGAAATCTGAACACAAGCAAAAGGACTTTCCCTTACTGCATCCTAAAATGGTTGAAGATGGTTGAGGTTATTAGTACCTAGTAATCTCAACCATCCTTCAAAATACCTAAAAGATTAGGGCTAGGGTTAATTTCAGAGTGCTATTAGCAGTTTGTTATGTAAAGAATATCTATAGGGAAATCTGAGCAGCTACAGACTCCAGACGGCTAGAGAGAAGTTTAACCCCTCCTTCTCTGCCACTTGTGACAGAGAACAATCACATATCTAGACAGCTATTTGCATTTCAAGGGAGCTTATTTGTGGTTCACTGAAGCCATGGTGGATTTTTACCCTCCTGTTCAGAAGTATTTTTCTCATTATCATAACAGGGGAGGAAAGAGTTAAATCTTCCTTCCATGCCTGTTCTGATGTCATTAATTACTAGCTCCACAGGCATAGACAGGGACTCACACACACACACACACACACACACACACACCTCTGATGCAGTTTTTATTTTTAAAATCCTAAATGCCTTATTGAAATTTTAGTTGTGTGTAGAAACTAGAATCTAGAAATCCTTTCCTCCCTCCTAAATTCATTTCTAGCTTATTTTATTTGTATCTTGTCTAATTTGTGGAGCCAATAATGTATGTGGAATGTACATATGCAAACAAAGAAAGCATTAAGAATCTTTCAGGATGACAAATACCTTACTGAGCAATTCCTGATAAGGTTAAGAAATGGAGGCTTTAGCTTCCTGGCAACAACCCTTTCCCCTTTGCATCTTTCCTTGGAAACAGTAGGTTCTCATCTCCTTTCACAATAAAATATTATTTTTATAGATCCATTATTTTAGTTGCATCTCATTGTCATTGCATATTCATGCAGTTATGACATTATGTCATTGTTATGAATGTATATAAAAATACTAGATAAATCATCCTAATGAGATAAACAATCAATAGAACTGCCTCTTAATCATCCAGGACATCATTTGTGACCTGGATACATTATAAATACACACTGCAGATTGCATATTATTCAGCTAGGTAAATCCTGACAAACTCAGTCACTGCTTAGCATGTCAGGCCTCAGTATGTAATGCAGAGGTTACCTCATTGGACCAGCAAGATTTCACAGTGTGCAGGTAAAGCGGGTAAGATTCTGACGAGTCTTGATCATTGGTAACTACTTTATTCCACTGTTTCCTATCCTTAGTCAATGGCATTAATTCTGTTTCTAATTAGAATTGCACAATTTAATTCTTCTGCTCTGGGCTATACCAAAGATATGGTTCATGTAACAGCAGCTTAGAGCATGCATGCTCCTTGTAATCATGCAACCAATGCTTCAAGAGCCAGTACTTCTGATGTTACAAACTGCAGTTGGGCATACACCAGGGATCATTTCCCCAGCATGCGAGATGATCAGTCTGTGAACCCCCTGCTGTGTTTCCCCAGTTGAAACCAATCTCTTTGCTGCTCTAAAAGAGCTATGCTTCTGTTAACAGTGATGACTCAGTACATTATTGTGGATTTTTCTCCTTCTGTGAGTCAAATGTCATATACAACTGTCAATGGGAATTTCTATTCTATTCATTACTCTTCAGCTATTTTTTAACTTTGTGAATATATAGTTAGGGACATGCATACATATGAATACTACCTATACATATAATCCTTCCATAAATATTCAGATTAACACAGAACTTCAAAATTTAATTCAACAAAGGGCTCTGGGGCAAATGGGAATATTAATATAACATTTGTTGCAACTCTTTAAAGCAGCTGCATCTTTTCCCAAGATTACAAATTGCCCCAATGCCCCATATAAAGGTAAAGGTTCCCCCGCACATGCGTGCTAGTCGTTTCCAGCTCTAGGGGTGGTGCTCATCTCTGTTTCTAAGCCGAAGAGCCAGCGCTGTCCGAAGACATCTCCATGGTCATGTGGCTGGCATGACTAAACACCAAAGGCGCACGGAGCGCTGTTACCTTCCCACCAAAGTAGTCCCTATTTTTCTACTTGCATGTCTTAGCCACTGAGCCACCACATCCCCCAAATGCCCCATATAGCTTCCATTTAATCCCTAAAACCAGCATAGCTACTTTAAAGACCTACGGATAGTACTAGCAATAGCACTTAGACTTATATACCGCTTTATAGTGCTTTACAGCCCTCTCTAAGTGGTTCACAGAGTCAGCATATTGCCCCCAACAATCTGGGTCCTCATTTTACCCACCTCAGAAGGATGGAAGGCTGAGTCAACCTTGAGCCGGTGAGATTTGAACCGCTGAACTGCAGCTAACAGTCAGCTGAAGTAGCCTGCAGTACTGCACTCTAACCGCTGCGCCACCTCGGCTCTTACTACATCCTCACCCACAAATATAAGTAAAATTAAGAGTCTTTCCAGCCAAACTTAATATAAGCAATCACTTAGATTAAAGTCTCCACTATCTTTGGCATTATTTTTTTAAAATATATCAATCAGTCTTTGCCAAACAATAATCTGAAACGGATTTAGGCAGAGGTATGCTAATGTTAACACAAACTAATTTTAGATACCTTTCATGATTTCTAATAATTTTTTTCTTCTTATATATGCAAATGATTTCACAGTATGGTATTCATCATGTGACAAAAGAAAACCATTTCGCTAACTGGTGGCCACCAGTCAGAATAATCATACTAACAAACACCTATATGGATAAATCCATTGAGTATTTCCAAAACAATCGGAGGAATCACAAATTATGATAAATTATATCATTTGTTTGCTTTAATTTAGTAAGTTGTATAAAACCAGTTGTTGTGTTATATTTTTTTAAAATGTGAAAAAAGCCTTGGATTAATTGTGATATGCAATTCCTGGACAGGTTCCTTAGTGATGTCTGTATGAAGTTTCTCCCTTACCAAAAAAAAGGAAAAAAGGGGGGCAAGGCATTGAAACTTATAAAGACCTCTGAACTGAAAGTTCTTTGATTGTAATAAAGCTAAGAGTACACCATTGGTATCTTTTTATTAGCCAAGGAGACACTACAAGCAGTTTCAATGTTTTTTTAAAAAACATTTTAAAAAAAACCTGAAGCAAAGATTTCATCTCACCAGCAACCTCTTAAAGGTATTTAACAGAAAACAACCACTCTAACTATAACTAAATATCTCTGTAGGAAGACATACAAAGAGTTTAATTTAGCAACAGTCTGCACCATAAAATATTAGTCAAGTGCTAGCATAGTCATTAATACTCTTTTTTAACAGAAGGCAATTTCACAGACTCATTTACCAACTGGAATCTCCCAAGTCTAGTTGGTAATTGTTTTTTTTTTATTCAGCTCTGTAAATTCCGTTTAGTGCTTTTTAGCTATTTCTTAGCATAAATGCATTGAATGTTGTTAAATTGGATTAATAGCTTTTATATGTACTATATATTATGCATTTGTTTAACTGGAGGTGTTCCAACTTATATTGCTGCTATCTCTTTTTAAAAATGCCATCTTATTTTGCTGTTTTAATTTTATGGACTTTTTCTTTCGGAAGTACTTTATACAATAAATGTTGTATGACCTATGCCTTGTAAATAGTTATATATTTATTGTAGGAAGGTGGGTTATTGGCCATTCTTAAGCTTAGATCCTTTTGTTTTTGCCTCAAGCAAGCGTAGGGAGCCAACCAATTTATGAGAGTTAGAATCTAAATGAGAAATCACAAAAATCTTGTAGAAATATTTAATCAAATTATGTTTCTAGTATGATTAAGATATGAAATTAAAACATTATGCTACAGCCCAATATTTTTAGGAAGTGCATCTGCATGCCTCAATATTAATTGTGAGCCTAAATTTCTTTCACATTTATTTATTTATTTAGTTTATTTATTTAGTTTGTCGAACATGTAAAAGATAACAGGTATAAACATAAATATGAACATAGTAAATGGGTACGAATTAATGGAAACAGTAGGACAGGGATGGTAGGCACGCTGGTGCTCTTATGCACGCCCCTTACAGACCTCTCAGGAATGGGGTGAGGTCAACAGTAGACAGTCTAAGGTTAAAGTTATGGGGGTTTGGGGATGTAACAACAGAGTCAGGTAGTGCATTCCAGGCATTGACCATTCTGTTACTGAAGTCGTATTTTCTGCAATCGAGTTTGGAGCGGTTTACCTTGAGTTTGTATCTATTGTGTGCTCGTGTATTATTGTGGTTGAAGCTGAAGTAGTCATTGACAGGTAGGACGTAGTAGCAGATAATTTTGTGTACTACGCTTAGGTCATACCGTAGGCAGCGTAGTTCTAGGTTGTTACCTTACCTTGTAAACCTACCAACAAACTTCCACAAGTACCTATTAAGGGCAGAGATTCGTTTAGAGTGATGGTGGTACTTAAAAGTTGGACATCAAATGTAAATTTGAAGGGAGGAACAAATTTCTCCTACAGAATCAAACATCCCTATTCCACAAATTAGTGACCACTATCAGCCACAGAGTGATTAGACATGCTTTTAACACAAGTTTTTCTTCCCATGTCAATCAATATGGTATAATATCCAATAGAGCTGATTCATGTACTGTGCAGTAGGGTTTTACTAAATTATTTCTGAGGTCCCTTCCTTTTATTACATTTGATGGTTCTGATATAGCTCTGAAATTGGGAAGGACAGGGAAGAAGATTCAAAGCAGAAAGTGGAAGAAGATGGAGAAGAGAAAAGGGAAAGGGTTTCAAGAAAACGCTACTTTGATCATCAACATGTGCAATTTGAGTTCTAAAGAATAAACACTGGGGCATGACAGCATTTCTGAATATATAAGAATATGTTTATGTCAAGTCAACTTTTAAAGAAATTCAATTGTAATACATATAAGAGTTTGCGAGTTTCCTTGTGAATAATATTCAACATACTTTATTTTACATCATGAAAAACATACCAGAAAAACACCGAGAAATCAACTCTTCCATAGTTCAAATGTTGAATTCTTTCTTTTAAAGAAAAACCATTTAAAGATATTCATTTCTGTGTTTTAAGTCTGGCAATTGAAAATTTTAATATTCAACCTGAATATATACACTGGTGTTGATCTAGTTATAGTCATAACAAATCAAATTGTAAGCAGAAGAACAAATGAATTGTAATTAATTTACATCTCATTGCTTTCAGTGGAAATTATGCGCAATCCTACAGTTAAATATTAGCAACAAGTTCTGATTAAGTAAATTGATTTTCAGTAATATAGCATGGTTGGGTTGCATTGGGGTACATTGCATTTTAGCTATAATGTTTATTCTTAAAGCTTACCAAGTTTCTTTTTGCTATATGGAAACAAAATCCTTTATATTCTTTACTCTGGATTTCAGCTTGACATTCTAGTGAACAGTTCTAAGAATAGCAATAGCAGTTAGACTTATATACCGCTTCATAGTGCTTTACAGCCCTCTCTAAGCAGTTTACAGAGTTAGCATATTGCCCCCAACAATCTGGGTCCTCATTTTACCCACCTCAGAAGGATGGAAGGCTGAGTCAACCTTGAGCCGGTGAGATTTGAACCCCCGAACTGCAGCTAGCAGTCAGCTGAAGTAGCCTGCAGTGCTGCACTCTAACCACTGCGCCACCTCGGCTCTTATCACTGCAGAATTATCACTAGCATAGCTGCCAGCATGAATTGTCCTGTTTCCCTGTTATTGCAACACATTAATAAAAACTGAACAATATTTGCAGGTTTTGTGAGATATAAATAGCAATTCAGATTTAATCTTGCAGTTGTTCATTCTGCAAACAAGTTTATGTCTTCCATCTTATACCAAATGTGCTCTTGACATTTGCATACTAGACATATTTTATTTGGAAGTTTTATTTCTGAAGCCTACATTATTTGCTTCTTCTTGGACAAAAAGTTGTCAAATAACTTTTTATATTCTTTATATGGAGCATAGAATTACCAGGTATTCCCCTCCCCCCCCTTCCTCTCCTAGAAAGGAATTCTCAAAACTATCACTCTTCCTGTAGATGTTTCATTTTGGTGCAATACATCAAACTAATAATTATGCTACTCACCAATGCTTTTATGTAAAAATGCATTATTTTTATTTTATTAGGAAATACATATTTAGCTGAGCCTTCTAATATAGTTCAGTAGAGCAGAATCCCCATCCCACAGCACTTAAAGTGATTCTTCTGAAATAACAATCATGACAAATCTATATACCACTTTTGCTTTCTTCTGTTGCTTAATATAAGAGAACAAAACAAAACAATAAAAATGCATTTTAGCTAAATTACAAATAAACCAATTGTCATTATATTAACATTGCAAGTATTTGAAAACAGTTTGGAATCTTTCATAATTTTTAATGCCTTTCACCAAGAATTGACTAAAGCATTACCTTTCACTGAGATTAACATTCAAAGGCAAAATATGATCCAGAATGCACCTGGTTAGGTGTAGCCCCTGTCTAAGGCACTTTAAAGGAACTCCATCTTCTTTCTCACATGATGAGGAAAGTTATATTTGTTTCTGGCAGGTGGTCTATGCATAATAGACACTCTCCAATGCATCTTTTACTCTTTTAATCCTAATTGTTGCATGATGTATCTAGTGTATTTAATTTTGACGTTGGTTGGCAAAAATCAGCTGGGAAGGTCACAAATGGTGATCATATGACCCCGGACACTGCAACTGTTGTAAATACAAGCTGGGTGCCAAGCTCCTGAATTTTGATCATATAACTGTGGGGAGGCTGCAACTGTCATAAGTATGAGGATTGGTTGTAAGTCACTTTTTTCAGTGCCATTGTAACTTTGAACAGTCACTAAACAAACGATTGTAAGTTGAGGACTACCTGCATACTGAAAATAAATGTTTGAGAAACTAATGGTTTTTTTGTACAGTACCAAGATGCTAACAAACTATTATATTAAATTACTGTTACTACCGGTACTTGTACTACTATGATGGGTAATGGATCCAATGACACATCCAACTCTATTATTCTAACGTTTTATGTGCAGTGAGTATATACTAATCATGGTAACAGAAAAACAAAGTATTGTTCCCGCCAAAAAAATGACAAGCCTGAACTGAGTTTCCAACACCATATATAAATCAAACATGATGAATAAAAACTGTTCTATTTCTTACATGAAATTTGATGCGACTGACATAAAATGCTGATAAAGAAAACCAGCTTAACTGATAAATTCATAGTATTTCTTTCTATACAAGAAATTGTCCTTGACTTTCAAATATAGTATGTTTTGCTGTGATTTCTCACAGAAACAATTCATGAAATCTCAATCAGTGAGATTTCCTCCTGTTTCTTCTTCAGCAGCCACACAAAAATCAGAAAAACAAAAGTTCCTTACCAGGGGTGGGTTCCTACTTACCTCGCTGCCGGTTCTCTCCCTCCCACGCCACGTGGGCGCGCCGCGTGAGCACACGCGCACTTTATTTATTTATTTATTTATTTTATAAAATTTATATGCCGCCCAACTCCCGAAGGACTCTGGGCGGCTTACATCATAAAAAATAAAACATATAAAAACAATTTAAAAAAGAAAGGGAAAAAAAACCCCCAACTATATTTAAAATAAAACATTCACACAACCATGCATGGGCCAATCAGAACAACTATTGGCCCCAGGCCTGCCGGAAAAGCCAGGTCTTAAGGGCTTTACGGAAGGCCAGTAAGGTGGGGGTAGTACGGATCTCGGGGGGAAGTTGGTTCCACAGAGTCGGAGCGGCTACAGAGAATGCACTCCCCCGCGGTCCCGTCA
>QLTV01012184.1:3729003-3739528 GCA_003457575.1 Thermophis baileyi | reverse complement strand
AGCAGCACCAGGATGGAGGAAAAACCTCCATCTCTGGCTCGCCAGAGATCATCCATCAGTGTGACCAAAACAGTTTCCGTACTATAACCGGGCCTGAAACCCGATTGGAAAGGATCCAGATAATCCGTTTCATCCAATAGCCGTTGGAGTTGGAGCGCCACCACTTTCTCAGCAACCTTCCCCACAACGGGAAGTTTGGAGACTGGACGAAAGTTTTTTAAATCTGCTGGATCCAGGGATGGCTTCTTGAGGAGGGGCCTCACCACCGCAACCTTCAAAGGTTGTGGGACGGACCCCTCTCTCAAGGAGGCGTTGATTACAGCCTGGAGCCAGCCTCGTGTCACCTCCCTGCTGGCTGAGACCAGCCAGGAGGGGCACGGGTCCAATAAACAAGTGGAGGAGCTCATCGCTCCAATAGCCTTGTCCACTTCCTCAGGAGTCACAGGCTCAAACTCCTCCCACAAAATTGGATTAAGACCTGCCCCTGTCATCTCAGCTTGCGCGCATGCGCAATAATGAAAAATCCAAAAAAATCAGAAAACAAGATGACGACCACATGCACAGTGCCGGAACTTGGCTTCTGCACATGCTCAGAAGGAAAAAAATAAAAAAAATTTAAAAAAAATTAAAAAAATAAAAAAAATAAAAAAATAAAAAAAATAAAAAAACGGACTGGCACCGAGCGATCTGGTTCACAAAAACAGTGCCAGAACTCAGCCTCTGCGCATGCTCAGAAGGAAAAAAAAACAAAAAAAAAATAATAATTCAAAAAATAAAAAAATAAAAAAAATAAAAAAAGATGGCGGCGCCCACGGACCGGCACCAACCGAACCGGATCGGTGACATCATCATGACATCACCAGCAGGTTGCTACCGGTTTGGGAGAACCGGTCCGAACCGGGAGGAACCCACCCCTGTTCCTTACACACCTGCACTCAAATAATTCTTAATTTATATCTGAGGAAGTACATATAGCCTGTATCAGTGTGTCACCTGTGACAGCCACAGGTAAATCTCATATTGGAATTGCTGTTCCAGTCTAAAATGGATCCTTTCTAATATTGTACTCAGCTGTTTGGTTTATGAATTTTGTAGTGTTAGGGTACCATTCAGAAATAAGAAAAGAACAGAGATTAGATATGTTTTCTGAAACTGTCTTTTCTTTCAGGTTGCTGGCATGATTGGAAAAGAGAAGCCTTTAAAAATATATTTCCAGAATTGATCTTTGATATATTTCATATAAAGTATATGTGTGTTTGTACATGGAAAAAGAGATATACATACAGACATATGCAAGAGGCAACTGGACTTTCTGATTTTTCTTTGAAGACATTTCGCTTCTCATCCAAGAAGCTTCTTCAGCTCTGCTTCTTGGATGAGAAGCAAAATATCTTCAAAAAAAAAATAGAAAGTCCAGTTGCCCCTTGAAAAAGCACCATGACTGGGATGACTGAGACTCTCCATAGACATAGAGACATATATACTCAAACATGCACACATA
Source organism: Thermophis baileyi (assembly GCA_003457575.1). Taxonomy (NCBI): domain Eukaryota; kingdom Metazoa; phylum Chordata; class Lepidosauria; order Squamata; family Dipsadidae; genus Thermophis; species Thermophis baileyi. Next base: position 3,738,027 of record QLTV01012184.1, on the reverse strand, counting down.
AGATGACAGTTTATGTGAGATGGAAAGTCAAGTTCAGCCAGGCAATTATCCCTTGTTGATAGCAGATCATTTCCTCTACTAAATTCAGAAATAACTTCGTTGGATATAAGTTACTGCTTTTCAGGAATGCTGGAGGTTATGTTCCTGCCTTTTATGAGCATATTTATTATAATCTGTACAGTTTGGAATTTCTCTTTTTCTTCTTTTTATCTCTTGGATTTATACACTATTTTATGTGTAACATGGGAGAAGATACTTGTTACATACAAGGTAGAAGATTATACATAGCCAGAGAACAGTGCCAGAAATCATATCCATATCTTGTTTTCTATAGCAGTAGCTCGAACTATTATTTTTTAGTAAGACAATACTTACAAGTTACTGATCAATATAATGAACATCAATGATCAAATATACAGAATGAAACATAAACAGAAGGTGAGAAAATGTAAAATCTACGTTTATTTATGAAGTAGTTTTAAATCCAAGTGAACTAAAAAGGATTTACTTCAGTCTAATCAGTCTAGGCTTCAAGAGATTCAATTGCTTCTGAGTAAATACTGTTCATATAAGACTTCAGTACAATGGGTTGAAATTAGGGCTAAGATACTGAATTATTACTAAATGGAATCAGAGGTAAAGAGGAAATGCTAGCTAGCGGAAGTATCCATTGAAAATTAAATTAAGCTGTTGGATTTATCCACCATTTTATGTCTTTTCTTAAGTCTTCTCTTGTAGTAATGTCTGTAAACAAGATAATTCTAAGGTTGTGTTCCTGAACCTCAACAACTTTAAGATGTATGGAGTTGAACCCCAAGAGTTTTCCCTTCTTGTGTTCTAGAGGGAACTTGGAGAAGATATTTGTTACTTACATGGTAGGATGATTATACTGTACATAGCCAGAGAAGAGTGCCAGAAATCATATCCATATATCAAGTATAAGACACTTGTTTTCTACAACAGGTAGAAATTGTGTCTAGGAGAGTACAGGTTCATCTTTTATGCTGTTTATGCCCTTTCTTCAATCAGGAGGCCCTTCAAATAGTTATGTCCTGGTCACCTCATGCCTGGATTATTGCAATGCACTTTATATGAAGCTGCCCTTGAAGAGCCATAGTGGCACAATGGTTAGAATGCAGTACTTCAGGCTAACTCACTGCTCATTCCAGGAGTTCGATTCTGAACAGCTCAAGATTGACTCAGCCTTCCATCCTTCCGTGGTTGGTAAAATGAGGACCCAGATTGTTTTGAGCTATACTGTATGCTGACTCTATAAACTGCTTAGAGAGGGCTGTAAAGCACTATGAAGCAGTATATAAGTCTAAGTGCTATTGCTATCTAGAAACTACAGCTGGTTCAAAATGGACTGTATGGACAACTGTATGGAAAACTCTCACTGTGACTATCTGTCACCACTGCTATACAAGCTACATTAGCTGCTGCTGGCTTCTGAATGCAGTTCAAGGTGCTGGTTATGGCATAGGTCCTGGATATCTGAGAGACCACTTATCCACAATTGCTTCTGCCTGCCCAATACATCCCAGGAGAATGGATGCACTCCAGGTCCCCACCATTTAAATGTGCCTTTTCTGTCCTGCCCCTTCTCTGGAGTAGCATAAACCTTGGGCTTGATGTTTAGTATTTTGTTCAATGGCCCCTGTTTTGCTTTGTTGATTTTGCTGTCCATTAGATTCTTGTAGTCTGGGCTGTCTGTGTGATTCAATATCTTTAGCTGCTTTTGTGTCTTTGTTTTGTACACAGCCAGAGTCCACTGAAGTTGAATCATCTATAAATTTAAATAAATTCTCATAGCATTTTAGGCTTATATGCCTCTCCATAGCACTTTACAGCACTTTCTGGGCAGCTTACAATGTAGAAGCATTATTTGCATATTTCCCCCAATAATTTGGGTCCTCATTTTACTGATCTCGGAAGGATGAAAGGCTGAATTAATCTTGAGGATCAAACTCCAGACTGTGACCAGAGTTTGCCTGCAGTACTACATTTTAACCACTGCACCACCAGTTAAATAAACCACAAGCAACAGACATTAGAGAACCCCAAAGCATCATCACAGTATTGAAAACATGGACTATGCTATTTAACTAAACAAAGGAGATGGTGAGATTAGGAAAGAAAACATTAACTGAGCCATCCAGTGGTTGTGAAGAAAATGTATATTCATTTTTCCAATAAGTCTGTGTTTGTATATGTACATTTATAATTTAACCTATGAAGATGCGGAATGGTTCCAACCTAAGAATAAAGCATAGATTAGCAAGCAAACATAGATTTGTACAAGCAAACTTGTGCAAAAGTATGGTTACCATACAAACAGGAGAGAAACAAGCCTGAGGCGACTGCAGTTATTTTTCCCTTCTCCTTCTCTGTCTCTGAAAGATCAAACGTTCAAATCACTGTTGCAATAAAATATTTTTTCCCCTACAAATCAGGGTTGCAAATGTTACAATCTGTTGTAACAACCCTGTTGTAACGTTTGCAACAAATGGTTTCCCCAAATCATCCTTTATTAAATTTTGATGATATGAGAAAGTTTTCTCACCAACTCATACGCTTCTTCTGTTATACTGGGAACTGGGGATGGGAGCCCAAACTTGTGCAAAAGTATGGTTACCATTATATTTAAATGTTTCTTACCTTCCAGTTTGTCCAGGGGTAGGTTCTAACTTACCTCGCTGCCGGTTCGCTTTTTCCCGTGCCGCATGGGTGCGCCGCATGGGCACACGCATGCACAGTGCAAAAAATTTAAAAAAATTTTCCCCCCCAAAAAAAAAGCCAAAAACAAGATGGCGACGCATGCGCAGTGCTGGAAACTCAGCTTCTGCGCATGCGCAGAAGAAAAAAACCCAGAAAAAAATCCAAAAAAATAAATAAATAAAAAATAAAAAAAGATGGCGGTGCCCACGGACCGGCACCAACCAAACCAGATCGGTGACATCATTGTGACGTCACCAGCAGGTCGCTACTGGTTTGGGCGAACCAGTCCAAACCGGGAGGAACCCGCCTTTGAGTTTGTCTCCCTGGAAGAGCAATTGCAGAGAAATCTGGTTGGATTTATCCTGTTCATGTACAGAAAAAATGTTTTTCACAGTATCAGCTAAGTCTGTATACAATTACAATCTTATTGATGAAATGTTAGCCTATAATCTATTAAAACAATTACATGCATTTAAAATTTAAAGCACTGGCAAACAGTTTATGCTTAGATTGGATGTTATGTGGATGCCATATGTTTATTTTAGGCTTAGGGTAGGAAATATCTGTGGTTTTATACTTATCACTGTGTGGTAATTGTTGGCATATGCTGATCGTTTAATCACTGCTGCTCTACAGCAGCTGATCTCTTTGCCCTTCTTTCATTTGTGATTTATATTTACTTTCATTAGACTTGCTTAGCCCATTAATCACGTTTATGTTCTTTTCTATTAAACTTAATATATAAATGTACAGAAATAAAGTCAATAAAAAATGTAAATGGCAATGTTTTAGTTCTGTATATCGATATAGGCAAGTAGATAGGTGGATGTCCTTAGTAGGGTCATATATTAATGTGGGACTGTTGTAGGGCAAATATTAATATTGGTGTACTACACTTTTCATTTGCTGTTTTTCAGAACAGTGAGCACAACAACTAGATTGAATGTCTACTTTTGCAATAACAAAACCTGCCTTATATATTAGCTAGCTTGATTTATCTCTTATCTATCTACCGGTATCTATCTATCTATCTATCTATCTATCTATCTATCTATCTATCTATCTATCTATCTATCTATCTATCATCTATCTATGCAACTATTGAATAAAAGTATTTCAGAATCTTTATTTATTTATTTATTTATTTATTTATTTTATTTAATTTAGGAAATTTATATTGCCGCCTATTCGCACATGGTGACTCAAGGCGGCTTACAGAATATAAAACCTCATATAAAAACAATAAAACTAATAAAAGAAGAGTCATATAATAAATTAATATAATAAAATCAACCCCTACCCCCTGCCCTGGTGACAGCACCTCACACGAGCCATTTAATGGGCTCCAACCTGCTCTGGATTCCCCAGGCCCGCTGGCAGAACCAGGTATTCAACGCCTTCCAGAACAGTGCTAGAGTGGGGGCCATTCTAAACTCTGGGGGGATGATATTCCAGAGAGAGGGGGCCACGACAGAGAAGGTCCTTCTTCTGGGTCCCACCAGGTGTATCTCCCTAGGAGATGGGACCCGCAACATTCCCTGCCTTCCCTCTCTGATGGGTCGGGTAGATGTGACCGGCAAGAGATGGTCCCTCAGATAACCTTAAAGCCATGAAGGGCTTTAAAGATGACAACCAGCACCTTGAATTGCACCCGGAAGCAAATTGGCAGCCAATGCAGCTCCCACAAGAGAGGTGATACATGTGTACACTGGGGTCTGCACAAAACCATGTGGGCCACTGCATTTTGCACCAACTGGTGCAAATCATGTATGACTTCAGATTATAAAATCACATATTATGTTATTATATTATAATCATTACATTATGATATTATAATTTTATTTTATAAGCTCATATTCTAATATATAACAAACATATACTAAAATATTATAAGCAGATATTACACATTATAAGCACATATAAAAGGACACTTGTTTAGATGGCTCCACTATTGAGGTGGATGTATGAACACAGTCTCTGCTTGGGGTTTGTTTGTTTGTATTTTTAGTGTTAGTTATTTCCATTTTTAATGCTGTTTTTATATATATTTTTAAATGTCTGTTTTTATATTGGTATTATTTTTATTGACTATTGTATGCTCTTGATATGGTGGTTACATAAATTTGATTAATAAATAAATATTAAAAAGTGTAATGATTTCTACAGTATCTACAAATCTTGATATCCAGCATACCCAGTACAACCTTATGCATGTCTACTCTGAAATAATTCCTGGTAGTTTCATTTGACCTCCTCTGCATACATCCTTAGACGTGGAACTTTTCAATAGTGCTTTCATGCCAGAAAAAAATTCACGCAGGTGGCTTACCTCTTTTAAAATGCATATATTTGGAACCATTCAGTATGGATCCAGAATTGCAATTCAATTTTTGATTTGTTGCATAGACTAATAAATGTTCATTGCATATTTGATGGCCAAGAATATAAGTGCATATGATTTTTTTTTAAATAGTCAGTTGATGCAGCGACAGTCAAGATGATTATTTTAGAAACCTGATAGTCTATATGGAGAACAGAAATTAAACATTTTAGACATGCTACAAAATGACAAAAATGGGGAGCAAAGCTAAAGCAAGTAAAGATCAGTTTTAATTTCATTGGCTGGGGATTGATTTGCCCCTTGGAAAAACAGTGACCATAATGCTTTTACATTTACTGTTTAGTCATTTAATCCTGTCAATATAGTATCCTATAGTATAGAAGAGCCTTTAAAATTTATTTTTCTTAAAAAACAAAAATACATTTCCAAAAATATAGTCATTTGAAAATGTGACCACTTCTGTTGTCGTTATGCACAATAAGGTACATTGTAAGGACAGAGTCATTCCTTTAATATAAAGATGAGTGTATAAGATGTTGTGGAAGGATAGTTTAAAACTGTTGAGAGAGAAAGAAGCATTCCAAGGTTGTAGGTGGGTAGCCACATACATTACTAAAAAAAGGAGACACATTTATTTGCTATAATATGTTACTATTCCTGTGTCCTTATAAATTCTATTTCCTTTGAATTCTTGTTCATGAATCTCATCCTAACTCTGCTAACCATCTCACAAGACATCAGACAACTATAGACCATATGATGCAAGCAAATTAATTAAATTCATCCAATATGTGTAATTTGTTCCAGCTGCAAATCTGGGTTTTGTGGTTATGGCAACTACTTTCAGGATAAAGAGTATCCTGAGGGCAGCAATGTAAATTGATTCAGCAGCAGAATGCAGGGATAGGAAGCACCAAGTTTTGAAAACAGGGAAAAAGAATGACAAACATTAGCCAGGAGGCTAGAAGTGTCATCTCCCTTATGATTAATGTAATTGAATTATCTCAGACATATCTGGCTAAGACACCCTGTCCAGTACTATGATATAAATAGGTACAACAGATTTTTTTTTCTTCCATGTCCATGAATACAAAAGGCCCCAGAGATTGGTTAATCCACAAGTAGGGCCTTTTTTGTGGCAACCCCATATTTGTAGAATTATTTTATCCTAAATCTTCACTTGGTCCTTCAGTTGTAGATATTAATGCATTTAGAAATACTTCCCTTTATCCTCTGTATTAGTTGATAGTCTCCTAACATTAGATTTTTGCTCTTCTGCTCTTTTCTAAAAAGCAAATAATTGGGTAAGGGCTTGAACAAAAAGCCAGACTAAAAATATATTAAATAAATGTCATGTATCATAGCTTTCACTATTGTAGCAAAAACTGAAAAGAAACAATCTGAAGAGGAACCCTAAAAGCATCCAAATAAGCTAAGGATGACCATGATTACAGAGGTAGGAGTCACATAATTTACCTACTGGTTCGCCCAGCACCAAAAATGTGAGTGCACGTTTTGCTCGCACGTGCAGCTTGCACGCATGCGCGCGGCTTGAAAACGTGGCTAAATAGGACAGCATAGCGCCGGGGTGGGTGCTACCAGTTCACCTGAACCGGTCCAAACCAGCTGAATACCACCTCTGGACATGGAAGTGTTTTAGAAGATTCTACTTCCCACCATCTTACCTTCTGTGTCTGTTTCTTCAAATTGTTTTTCTGTGCTGCAATCAGAAAGGCTTCAAAAGACAGGTAGAAACTTCTTTAATAACTAGATTCTTTTTCCTTATTGCTAGTTTTAACCTACAGCATTATGTGAGCCATATGACTCCTATATGCCAGCGATATGACAAATGCACTGTGACATTTTCAGAACAAACTACATTCTTGTCCTCTGAGTACTAATTTTACCAGCAGAAGGAAAGTAGTGCTGCTGCAGAATAGCTAAACAAAATTATGATGCTACATTACGGGCTTATATCAAAGATTTCTATGGTGTTATTTTGTAACAAAGTAAAGCAGGAAAAACCGTTCTGTTTATAAGAACTGTTTCTCTGCTATGTGATTTGTGACACCAGACAACAAGCCTTTCCATGCAAGCACTGCATTCAGCACCAATAACAATTCAGAATCGATGTGGGTGTTAATGACATTGTGAGTAGAAAAATACAGGGGCTGAGATCCAAATCTCACAACAGCCTTCCTACACTTAACACCAGCTCTGCAAATGGCATATCCTTGGATTGATTCCAAGAAACTCACAAGATGAACTTTATTTGACTTTGTGATACATTACCATGTATCCCTAGAAATCCCTCAGACAGAGTCCTACGTGTGTATTTTTCTGAAGAAGCATCAGCCAGTGTGTTCTTCCTACCCTGAAGAGCACAATTGTTTAACACTTTGTCTGACAGTTAGCCCTGGTTGTATCAACACACCATGATACGTCTTTTATAATTTAGTTTGAATGGATTTTTGACCCATGAATCAATGAGCCCTTTAGAGGGTGAGTAATATTTGCTTCCTGAAAAGCTGTACAATAGCAACAAGGTCACAGTTTTTAAATAAAATAATTTACACTTGGGGCACTTAACATATTTTGACAAGGTGACCCACAATTATCCATTAGGGTTGTATTTGTCTAAGCCCCTCTGCACTGCAATGCAAGGACTATGAAATAGTTCATTGATGTCCCACTTGGGGGTGGGGAATAAGGCAAGTGGGACTATTCCAAGGTCTTTCACAGCCAGAATACATCCAGCTATTGCCGTATTGATTAAACATTTGGGTAGTTAATCAACACAGCCAAACCCTTTTAACCTGCCATATGCTGTATTCAAAAGAAAAGTCTATTAAAATAAATCATGAAGATGCATTTTTTAATCTTTCATATCGCTGGAAAAAATATGTATTTGACAAATTTAGATGATCAAAAAATACCCTGGGTTAAAGCATGTTTCTGATCTGAATACTGTCATTGTGTATACCTATTTTTTTTCTACCAACATTTATATTTCCCTGGAAACCAGAGTGTTTTTTAGAATAATAAAATAAGGGTCTCAACAGGAATAGTAGAAGATGCCAGTTATAGTCTGGTTTTGGTCCAAATGCTCTAAAATCTCCATATGAATAAAGTCATGGAAATTTGTGGCTCATTTTGAATAAAGAGCCGAGGTGGCGCAGTGGTTAGAGTGCAGTACTGCAGGCTACTTCAGCTGACTGCTAGCTGCAGTTTGGCAGTTCAAATCTCACCGGCTCAAGGTTGACTCAGCCTTCCATCCTTCCGAGGTGGGTAAAATGAGGACCCAGATTGTTGGGGGCAATATGCTGACTCTGTGAACCGCTTAGAGAGGGCTGTAAAGCACTGTAAAGCGGTATATAAGTCTAAGTGCTATTGCTAAGTGTGGAAACCTGTTTTTTAATTTGCCATATGCAAAAACCACTAGAAGAAAAATGTGGTGAAGTTAAGTGGTATTTGTTCATTATCACTATGCCCTTCTACATGAAAAGGTATGGGGAGCACAAACAAAATCTAAATAATCTCTATGTTTACAGAACACCTTGGGATTAAGATATTAGGAACAATTCATTTCATAGTTTTTATTATTATTATTATCTCTTTTATTCATTAAACATGAAACTCAGTCAACTGAACATTTAAAAAAGTGTCACAAATACCACTGACTGGTGCTAATGGTTGATACGGGTTGCTGCCAGCGTCCTAGGTATCAACCAAGTATCTTCTTAAAATATATGACGTTCCGAGTAGCGCAGTCTTTTGCAGTTCCGCTGGTGTTATTGCAGGAAGCTGCAATTTATTCATGTGTTTTGTGAAATTCTAGGACATGGTACCAAGTTCCCCGATGACAATGGGTATCACTGTTACATGTTTAATCCATAGCCGTGTATTATTATTATTATTATTATTATTATTATTATTATTATTATTATTATTATTATTATTATTAT
>QLTV01012184.1:3695222-3727920 GCA_003457575.1 Thermophis baileyi | reverse complement strand
TTATTATTATTATTATTATTATTATTATTATTATTATTATTATTATTATTATTATCATCATCATCATCATCATCAGCCATATGTATATTGAATTTGGAATTTTTGTCCACCTATTGAGTCCTTATCATCATCATCTTCTTCATCATCATTATCCAGAACATAAAGTACCATTTTTATTTCACTAATAGAAGGACAGAAGAAACGGTTGGATTTTTTTTTCACCTGAGTCCACTGAGCCACATGAAAATCAATCCTCAGGTATTATAGATCCTCCAGTATTTGTTTGTTTGCTTATTCAATTTGTATAGCTACCCATCTCACATACAGGTGGTCCTTGGTTAATGAGCACTCGTTAAACAAGCACCCAACCTTACAACAATGCTGAATGAGTGGACTAATGACAGAACCTAAAAGTTCCAGTCATCACAGCACCCCTGGGGTCACATGATTTCAGGTTGTGCACTTGGCAGTCTGCTCACATTTCAAACCATTGCGGTATTCTGCAATCATGTGATTGTAATTTGTGACCTTCCCTGCCAGTTTCTCATAAGCAAAGTCAATGGGGAAGCTAGCAAAAGTCGGAAATTGTGGTCACAGGAGATCCTCACTTAATTACCCATAGTGATTTGCTTAATGAGCCATGGTGGCGCAGTGGTTAGAGTGCAGTATTGCAGGCAAACTCTGCCTACAACCTGGAGTTCGATCCTGATGTGGCTCAAGGTTGACTCAGCCTTCCATCCTTCTGAGGTCAGTAAAATGGGACCCATATTGTTTGGGGCAATGTGCTGACATTGTAAACCAACCAGAGAATGCTGTAAAGTACCATATAAGACTAAGTGCTATTCTTTTAGATACCTGCCAAAGCACTGAGCTCTTTGGAGAGCTATTTCTGTCAGTACTATCAAAAGAATATTTTTAACAGATTAACAGAGTTGGAAGGGACCTTGTAGGTCATCTAGTCCAACCCCTGCCCAAGCAGGAAATCCTACACCATTTCTGACAAATGGCAGTCCAATCTCTTCTTGAAAGTTTCAAGTGATGAAGCTCCCACAACTTCCGAAGACAAAGCTGTTCCATTGGTTGATTGTTCTCACTGTCAGAAAATTTATCCTCATTTCCAGGTTGAATCTCTCCTTGTTCAGTTTTCATTCATTATTCCTTGTCTGGCCTTCAGGTGCTTTGGGAAATAGCTTGACCCCTTCTTCTCTGTGGCAGCCCCTCAAATATTGGAACACCGTATCATGACTCCCCTGGTCCTTCTCTTCACTAGACTAGCCATGCCCAGTTCCTGCAACCATTCATCATATGTTTTCTTTTTTGATATTTGATAAGGACATGAGACTATATCTCCTTAAAAGTTACTTCCAAGCTTTGGAACTCTCTGCCAACTCAGCCACTGGTTGTTGTTTTTTCAGCAATAAGTATAAAGGGACTTTTTTTTACTCAGGCAGACCTTTGATGTGTACCCTGATTTGATACACATGTAATACTGAACATGTAATGATAATTCATTTGTGTTAACACCAGAGGTGGGTTCTTCCCGGTTCAGACCAGTTCTATAGAACTGGTAGTAACTTAGTGGCCTGGGTCGCTAGAACCGGCAGCGACCCAGGCCTGCCACGCCCCCGAACCGGTTCTTTCGGCGGCGCCATAGGCGCCATCTTGTGTTTTTTTTAAGCACTGCGCATGCACGAAGCATGCATGAAGTGCACTGCGCATGTGCAAAGCGCGCACACGCCCACACGGCGCATCACTGAGCGAACCGGCAACGAAGAAAAGCAGAAGCCACCCCTGGTTAACACATATATAACTATTAATTGGAGGCTTTTCCTTCCTTTTCCAAGACCTAAATTTTCAATGCACATTTTTAAAAAAGGAAGGTAGGGAAAGAATAGGGCATAGCTTCTGAATCTTTCCTACCCTTCATTAGTGGTGGCCATACAAGATATATGTTTTATTCTGTGTAGCAAAGTAGTGTGTTGCTTCCCTATGAGTGGGTCTGTACTTCCATTCTTGCCTTCTGTTGTGTGTTTTGGGATATATGCAGCACTGGAAAAACTTCTGCAGGCTACATAAACTCCTTTCTGGGTCCCCTTCTGATCAGTTTTCATATAGTCAGACATGAAAATAAAATCCCAACTCCCTTTGCCTAATTTCTTGCCAACTAACTTTATATTCAGATTGGAAAGATTAAAAAGAAAACTGAAGAATAACAGAGCCAGAAACAGCAGGAAAAGGGATTGTTCTTCCGCCTAAGGGCTCTCAGAGTGGTACAAACAAATTCCTGGCCAAGAGGAATGTCTGTTGTGCCTGAAGCCAGAAGAAAGAAAGTCAGCCCAGTTTCCTGTGAGAGAGATTGTGAGAAAGTTCCGTAATATATACACTGCTGTTGAGTCTATGACAGACCACAACCAAGTGCATGAATACTCATAAAGTTCAATGTGTTTGTATGTGTCCATTCACACCTAAAACAAGCTGTTTTGTACTCTCTTTGTAATTTACAATTGCTGTTTAACACAGGAGGAAAGAATCAAGGGGGGGAAGAAGTTTAATGCATCCCTACACTATGAGCATCCTGGTAGCATTCACTTGATTCACCTTAGAGAACATGAACTTATAAATCCATCCTCTCATATTTATGGATAAAAAGGGTCAGGTAGTTGCTTGAATTGAAAAGAAAAGTCAACAGCAGACTTTACTGGGCAGGTAAAGATAAAGGAGTCCCTGCAAATTTTACCCCACTAGTTGTAGCCAACTTTAGGGAGCAGTGCTTACCTCTGTTTCCAGACCATTGAGCCAGCATTGTCTTCAGACATTTTCACAGTCATGTGACCAGCATGACATAATGCTGCAGCGCACAGCATGTGGCAAAACACTGAGCACTGTTACTTTTCCCTCAAGTGGTACCTATTTGTCTACTTGCATTTACATGCTTTCAAACTGCTAGGTTGGCAGGAGCTGAGGCAAGTAATGAGGCAAGTAATTTGTTGTCATCCTCTTTTCTTCAGATGGAAAAGCTAACAAAGAAGGATGGATCCATGTGAGATTTTGTAGATTAAAGCCAGCTCTGTGAAAATGAATAAGAAGTTAGTAGTGATAAATAATCTTCAGCACAATGTATATTCAGTGTAAACTTGGTGCATATTCTGTATTAGCTGAAGTTTTCAGTATTGTCTGACTTTCCCATGTATAGTTCATTTCTATAGTTAATGGAAGAACATGAATGAATGAAATTGTTATTTTTGTTCGTTTTCCGTGATAAACAGGCTCAACATATCACTGTGCTGAAGCTGATAAATTAGTATCTTAAAAGCAAGGCAACTAATTCACAGAAACTGATAAACTGTTGATAATCTATCTATCTAAGAGATTTATTTATTCCTGTACTCACATATACTGTATCAATGATAATCAAGCATTTTGACTGGGAGATAATGTCTAAACTTTTATTAGCTGTGAAAACCTACAACAACATGATCATGTTCCTGAACACATGAAAAACACATGTTATATATTTTACACTCATCTTACTTGAGTCAGAAATCATAAGATTTGGTTCTTTTTTGCAGAGTTTTTAGAGTTCAGTGCACAGCCACAATTGAGGGGAGATTTCACACATATGTGGAAAATGAGGCATTTTTGCAGTAAAGTTGCGAAGTGTGAAAGAATTCTTGTTTTATATGCCTTACTTATCCTGTTTATGAGTTATTTTGCCTGGAAGTAAATTGACAAGTTGTCAATGAATAATAGGCAGTGCTTCAGCTAGGCTTTTCACAGGTTTGAATGCCTTTGGGCAAAAGGGCTAAATCTGTAGCTTGCAATCTAGCATATGGAATAAGAGGGGGGGAAACTGGCAGTGGGGTGAGACAGATTTTACTGAGAAATTTCTGTGGCTGCTGATCTCTAACAATCCATTTGGCTTCACGTTTATGAATCCATGTTAAAATGGTCTTGCTTCAGATTCTGAAAAAGAGGTTTTTTTTTTTCATGTGATGACCCAATTTTATTTGTACCTGGAAAAAATGTTGGTTTGTGTCTTAACCTAAATCTGTAATAATACAGCTCAATGGGATAAAGGGGTAGCTATATACCACTACTACTGTACCTTTTTATTGCACTTCAATATCAGCTCCATAATTGTCCTAATTAGCATGCTATTGATATAGTTTTCTCTGCCCTCATTATTAGTTCACCCTCTTGAGGTGTTAAGCCTGTTGCAAACTTTCTAGAGTCATTAAATTAATTTCATAGGCACATTAACAAAGCAAGAAAGATGGCGTAAAGGTCCTTTACTATCTGAGATCTCATTTTTCAAAAGGTTCTGATATTCAAGAGTAAAAAAATGGTTTCCAAAAACTTTACATGCATGCTTCAGATGTGAATGCTGTACAGTATAACAGGAGCAGAAATAGAAGAGATTCTAAAACATAAAACTTGTAAAGGTTATTCCAATGGGTAGAAAGAAAATCAACTCAAAAATTTATTCATGAGCAAAAGAAAAGGTTTTCCTCATTAACGGAATAATCAAAAGTAAATTACATTATATTTTTGCTACTCCATATAGGCTCATGAGAAAGCCAGGTATAGTCTTTTGGGCTATAAACCATGAGATTGTGTGTTCTAATCCTGCCTTAGGAACAAAGCCAGCTGTGTGACTTGGGCCACTAATTCTTTCTTAGCCCTAGGAAACAGACTATGGTAGACCATTCCAGAAACACCTTGTGAAGAACACTGCAAGGACTAGTCCAGGCAATCACTAGCAGTCAACACTGGCTTTAACACACACATATATACATATAGCTTTTTCAGGAAGCAGTTATGTAGTTCTGGCCATTATTCTGTGAAGTAACATATATTCTACTAAGAAATACAAAAGGCACTTGATTGGTCTTATTACCACCACTGATTAAAACACATTTTAATTGGTTTTTGATGTCAGTGCTTTACATGACACAAAATGGTTAAATAGACTATTTAATTCATCTCAGTTTCACTGTGAAAAATAAGGTATAGAAATTAAATGCAGTGGATAAATAATGATATGAAGCCCGTTCCAATATTATCTTGAATATTTCAACCACTGGGCTGAAAATGGAAATGGAACAAGGAGATAGATAAAAGTCCTGCCTCCAATTGCCTTTCCACATATGCGGACTTTATCATGGATGCTTGTGCACATTTTTAGCTGACTATGTCAAAGGGACTTCCTGAAATGAAAAATACACATTAAAATCTTACAATTGTTTTGTGGTGAAAATGTACTAGATTTTCTAGAATATCAAGAATCTATTAGAAATCTGGAAAAAAAAACCTCAGATTTGGCCCTAACAGCAAATTGTCTTCTGTGGGGTCCTTAGTGCTCTCTAAGCTTGGTTGTTTTCTTACAGAGGTTTCATTCTATACTGTTACCTAGTTTAATGAAACTTCTGCAAGAAAACAACCAAGCTCAGAAAGCACTAAAGACCCCATAATTCAACCCTGAGCTACAAATACTGTCCTCTATCAAAACTGTTTTCTTTTTAAAAGCCACAAAATAGAATAATGTTCCTTTGTGTTTAATGAACATTTGTGTACAGAAGTTACACAGGTGCTTGTGAAATAAGTTTTATATCTGTTACTTTTTGATGTTGAGATGATACATGGAAATGAGGAAACAGGCTCGGGAAACATATGATCCTGAAGCATTATGGTACTTTAATTGCACGAAACAGTCAACTCTCCTCCACTTCTTCTTTTTTTCTCTAGTGACATTTGACAACTTCTCAAATAAAACAGAAAGACCTGCCTTGTTACAGTTGTTTTTTTATGCCTTCGCTAAGTTTTCCTTAATTATTTCTCCAATTCTGTCAAGCAGTGTTATTGCCCCGCCAGTTTAAAGGTTAAACAAAGCACCAAATCTGTCAAAGTGAGTGAAACCAACTGGTGAAGAGCTATCAGAAAGTAATCAGTGCTAATAGGTACATAATGGCCAACTGAGAGCTGTTTGCACTTGGATACATCAAGCAGTTAGAACTTAGCTTTCTCCAAAGTCAGAGACTAAAGAAACATGGAGTGGTATACATACCACATATAGCATTTTGTGCTTAAGGAACATAATTTAATGCTGAGGCAAGGGGGAGGACCTGTGCTGAACACAAATTTCTTCAATAATTGTGGCTTTTCTTATGGTTGATTCATCATTTCAGAATTTATCAGAAAAATTCATTTATTAGAATAAGCATTTCTAAAGACTTAAAACAGAGCCACATAAAGAACTGGCTTGAAAAGATACAGAATGTGTGATTTTAAAAATCCGTTTAGCTCAGTAGTGGTACACAGTGATTGTACTCAAAACACAAATACTAATGCATTTTTTTAACATTTACAAATCTTTATGAAAGTAATTATCTCTCAATTTATCAATATGGCAATATCATAACAACATATCCTCATCAATTACTTCAATGATAGTGGCAAGGTTCTACTTTAACTATGTTCATAGCAGTACCCAATTTGGTAGTGCAAAAACAAAGACAATGTGGGATAGATCAGCACCTATGCTATGTTATAGCTCAGAGGACTTGATTCCCGTTGTTCAAAATGAAATAAAATAAATGGTAATAAATTTATCAAATTTATATGCCACCCAGCTCCCAATGATTCTGGGTTGTTTTTTTCAGTTGTTCAAATGTTTAAAACAAAGAACGATTGTTGGGTAAAACTATAAACACAGCACAAGAC
This sequence comes from Thermophis baileyi, assembly GCA_003457575.1. Classification (NCBI taxonomy): domain Eukaryota; kingdom Metazoa; phylum Chordata; class Lepidosauria; order Squamata; family Dipsadidae; genus Thermophis; species Thermophis baileyi. The sequence goes on along the minus strand of QLTV01012184.1, from coordinate 3,721,200 downwards.
TGAAGAACAAAACTAGCAAAGAAAATAAAACCAGGAGGGAATACAAAGGATGAAGCAAGAAGAAGGGGGCTTCAGAATGGTTTGCTAAGCAACAAAAACCTAGTTAGCCTAAGCAGCCAAACTTTCTAACTATCTCCCTCAGTGCACCATTTATGATCTGCCCTATATAGAGTGCTTATGAAGTATTTTAAGATTCAAGTCAATTTGGGAAATTAAAAAGTTAATTTTGCAAGCACAAAAAGATATGTCTAAGATTATAATGCTTTCCATTGAATTCTTTATCTTCACTGGAGGATTTGAAGTTCCCTGAGGAGAATTGCACTCCAAGAAAGAATGAGTTCACATGGCTTTCCTGGCCCAAGGAAGAATTTGTTTCTTCAGGATGGAAAGTAGCCACACTGATTCTGAGGAGGAAGCAGTAACCAATTCTACATAGTATTAATGAACATCAAGTCAACGTGTGATTTCTAAATTTGAATTCAATGCTGAAATCTAAATTGGCTCTCAAAAATAATATAAAGTCGCCCTTAATTTTTACATTGCACTTAACCTTGTTTGGGGAAATATATGGTTATCTTTATTTGTATAAAAAATAAATGGTGTAAACTAAATAAATAAAAACCCAAAGAAATGTTTAGAAAACTATTACTGTTCTCATGCTGATGAAATACTAAAGTACAGGCATGTATGGAATTAACTAGTCTTAACGGCATTGTATCTCTAACTGCAGTCTTTTTTTAAAAGCACTGGCTTTCATTGGCACAGACTCTTAAGTATTTGTGTTACCATATTCAGCTCTAATTCCCCTCAGAACATTATAATCTTTAACATTCATTTACACCTATTCTGATAGGTTGTTAGCACATTATCCTTAGGATCAGAGCACTAGCTATCTAGACTAAACGTCCAACTTTAGGCTACAAAAGTAATATGATCACGCAGTTTTGAAAATCTGTTTGCTTCATGTAATAAGCTGTTGTTTTTCAAATTCAGGAAGGCCCAGCGGCAGTAGACACAGAATTCTATGTTTTCATTGCCTGTGGACAATGGACCGCAGCAGATATCTTAACTTGCAGCCCTTCAACAAATGATAGGAAGTTAATGGGATGCCACAGCTAATTGAAACCATTGGATAATTTGAGAAAGCAGAGCAGAATTGCTCAAAGCAGCTCTATCTATCTCAGAAGATGTCTGCCCTCTGCTTGCAGAGTATGTCACAGTCACCTTACAAATCACCAGAATCTGTTTTTGAAATATATTTCTCATATACAGCATAGCACTTAAAACAATACAGATGTCACTTGGGGCACTGGAGCATGCCAGGCCACTGGGGTTAGGACTGACTCAGAGGAAAGAGCAAATCAACAGCATAACTTTCGTGCTGCACCTGGCTTTCCCTTGGCCATGTTTTGACCAGGCTTGACCTTGTTTAGTTTGTGAGAGTTGATGAGGTCAAAGCCCAGGGTGGTATGAATGTTTCCAGAGAAATCACTCACAACTGTAGCAAAGAGAATTTAATAACTGGTTGCAAAACTAGAACTGTATGTGGGAGTGGGGGGGGGACAAAAAGAAGTGCATCAAGGAAACAAAGGAATCAAACCACAGTTTAAAATAATGGAGGGCAACTTTTGTTCTTGTTATCTAAACTTATTCTTTCTATTTAAACATATTAAACTATTAAAACTATTTTCTGATATGCTCTATCCATCATTTTGGATATCATTCGAACGATGTAACTTTCTAAACATGTTTAGGTCTTTTGGTACTTTCTAGAAGAACATTTTACTTCCTGTCAGAGCAGTGATATACTTCATTCAGGGTTGTTTACACTGGCTGATTTAATAGTTTGCACTACCACATAACGTGGCCTTGAAAGCTGCAGCTGAGGGGCGTCCACAAGAGGGAAGGGGGCAGGAACACAATAAAAAAGGAAGAGGGGAGCAATTGGTCAGTTGTTGCCATTGTCTTAGCTTTTGTATCACCATCCCAGAGACATTCCCTGCTGTGACTACTGTAGTAAGTTGACAAAGCAGTTCATCCGAATAAGTATAATTACCCAAAATCCATGAAGCCGAGTTAATTTAAGCACATACTATTAAAATTCCTCATTTTTCAGAGAAATCTGTCACTGTACATAAAACTGTACCATGCTGAATGATACCCAAAGAGTTTGGATAATAGCAGCAACAACCAAGCAAAATATGGCTTTGTAGTTCAATACTGGTTTGCATTCAAAACATCCCTTGATTCTGTATAGGGCCAGGAAGGCTCTTGCTTGAAGCCCTAAAGAGTTTCTTTAGCCAACGTGGACAATATTGCAGTATAAAGGACCATAAGCTTTTTCACAGTTTTCTAAGCTTGAAGCATTTATCTTTGGAATATTGCACCATTAGGTGGTTTCAGAAACTGCCAGTATCTTCTCCTTATATTATGCTGACATGATTGATAATTCAGACTCACTTTTTGTTTTCTACTATAGTGCTGGCACATGTTGTGACAATTCTGAGTGCAGGTACTCAATTTGATTAGTATCTACCATAACTACTTTCAGTAACTTTGGAGAGAAAAAAGTTATGTTAAATTGTGATTATTATTGTCAGAAGGTTTTTGTGACAAATGGCTTTTCAAAAAGGCAAAATAATTTTTCCTTCCCATATCAAATTTAGCTGAAAATTTGCCCAACCCTTTCTTGTAAATTTGGCTGAAAATCAGGGTTATCAAAAAATAAGGAAGCACCATTTTCTTATCTGATTTAATACTTTACCCACCACCTTTCCATTCAATAGGATGATCAAGTTAACTACCAAAAGTAATGTGTGTCGCTATTCAAAGAAAAACTACTTTTGCCCAATTTTGCATAATTTACCCAGGTTTGGGAAGTACTGCATCAAATGATGATGGGTTATTGTAGAAATATATGAGACCAATGCTCCTAATTCTTCTTTCAACAAGAGACTCAAAACTAGTTAAATTTATCCAATACACTTCTATCTTTAATTTCTCTTTGATGAAGGGAAAAATGTGAAAATGATGTCTGTCATTCATTCAAGGTTAGTGGATTAAAATTGTGGTTAGTATCAACAGAAAATGGTGGCCGCACTTAAAGGAGAAATATGGAATAGGGCTTAGCAACTATCCCTAAACTTACCTTTCTTTAAATATAAGATCAATTTTCAATTTCCCCTTTACTTTTTGTGCCAGATTAGGGGGTTCTTGTTTTACATCAGATTTAAATATGTTGATCAAATAGCTAGCTATTTATATAAATACTATTAATCAATATGTTATATTGTCTAAAGATGTTAAGATTCTGTAGCTAGGCAGATAATAAATTTAAATAAATAAATAAAGCCAATTTAAAAGCAATTAAAAGTTCATAAAAATGTGGTTCTTGAGGTTGCAGAAGATGAACATAATCTGTAAATTGGGTTTGTAATCTGCCACAGAAAAATTCTATCATGTAAAGTAAATTATATTTCTTTCTAATTCAAAACATTAGGGTAAAAAAAGTTAATGCTGAAAGAGGTTTCTCTTTACCCCAATCATTTGAATATCCCACCTTTTTTTTTTAATTTTCTCCTCCAGAGTTTTATTTATATTTCCCAGTCACAAATAACACAGTTTTAGGGATTTGTTTTTCTTTAATCACATTGAACGTGTCATTTACCTTGAAGCAGTGGTGAAATCTACTTACCTTCCCTACCGGTTCGGAAGCGCTCACTCCGCGTGTGCTTTTTGACCCGCACTACGCTCGCGCATGGGCTTTTTCACCCTCTGCGCATGCATAGAACGCTTTGCGCATGCGCAGAGGGTAAAAAACAAGAAAATGGTGACATCTGGGTGGGTGGGCGGAGCCTCACGCTGCTGTCGCTACCGGTTCTCCAAACCACCGGTGGCTGCCGCTACCGGTACACCCGGACCAGGCCGAACTGGTAGCATTTCACCCCTGCCTTGAAGTGAATTTTACACTTTTAAAAACAAAGTAGGGCATATTCCACAGGTCATGGAAGATGACCACTTTGTCACTGGTTGTTATAAATAAGGGTCTGAGGTCAAACCTGTCTCCTCTTTGCAGAGGTTGGAAGATTTTACCCTGAAAATAACACCTGCCTTAAATTTCAATACCAGTTCCCAAAACGATATGATGGGCAAATGAATTTAAATAGCTAAGAGTGGGATAAACTGTTCTTTTCATCCTATCCTACATTCTGACCTAGTATATAAAATTGTATTCAAGGGAAAGGGGGAAGCAATGGCATTTTGTTTACAAACTCATCTTGCTCTTTTTATCCTTTATAACCTGACATTTAATGATGGTAATAAAATCTCGAAGAAATTTTGCTTCGCCATTTTAATATTCCGTGCCATCTCAACTTGTGTAGCCAAGTTTAACTTATGTCTTACTAAATCTCTTTTTTCTTTAATTTTGTTGTTTTGGGGCTCCTTCTGTAAATCTAATTCTAATCTTTTAAGTTCTTCTTGCCAATTCTCTTGCTCTTGTTTTGTTTTTGTTTTCTTATTTCTTTTTTCCATATATGCGATTGTGAGCCCTTGTATGTACGCTTTTGCGGTATCCCATAAATTTTGAAGCGAAGTTTCTTCTTTTGTATTTATCCTAAAAAATATGTTCATTTCCTTTTCAATCATTTGTATATAATCCTTCTCTTTTAATATTTCTTTATTCATCATCCATCTCTTTCTTTTCTTCTACCCTTTCCATGTCACCCTTAATGGATTGTGATCCGCCCAAGTGTTTGTCATTATTTCTATCTCTTCTGTTTCTTTTCTGAGCTCTGGTGTCATCCATACCATGTCAATCCTTGACCATGATTGGTGTGGATTTGTGTAGAATGTGTATTGTCTCTTTTCTGTATTTATTTCTCTCCATACATTGTTATCTTTATGTATATAAATTAACATTAGAATTATATGTATAATTGGCAAATTGAAGTAAGAGAAAAAAATGGATGTGTAAGAAATGTATACTGATGCAAAAATGTTGAAAAGATTTTTTTTTAAACTGTCTAATAAAAATTATTTTTAAAAAAATCTCTAATAGCTCAATCACAGTGGAAGGATTTCTAAAGAAAGAAGTATTTTGTCGTCATACTTTGCAACTTAAAACTTACTTCTAGTCTTGATTGTGGTATAAAGATATTAAAACATATTACCACAAAAGTCACTGCAGTCACTTACTATTTTATTCTCTAGGAACTCCCATTCAAATTCATCCTACAACAGCCATCACAAAACACCTTGATTTGTTGAATTTAATTTCTCCTAACCCTTTAGGCAACACAGCCATTGGAACAGATTAATTTACAGAAGATTTTTCTACATACTGTAGTTTTCTTTTCTTTTTTTAATGTTTTTCACTGCTAAAGAAGATGCAAACTGCCCAGTTCATCAAAATAAAAAAGCACTCTTGTATTTTCTACAAAAGTAGTAACTTTTGGCAGCTAATTTTCAATATAGACATTGATTAGGGTTCTGAACAGATCATAGTATTGTATGAATGTGTGTGTGTATGAATGAAACTATACAAAGAAAACAAAATGTTAAACTGTAGGCATGCTCATCTATCCATACTTTCTCTACAGAAGCTATGTAAACAAATTGGGTCATTTGAAATTAAGCAAAAGAACTTCAACAGCACAAAAAGTGAAAAAGTCCTGAATATAAATAGGGATTTGTTCCTTTAATTGTCTAAATTTGAATTTTCTTTGTGCAGTTTCACTTCTGAAAGCTTACTGGTTACCTTGGGAGTGTTAGTCTCTCTCATGTCATGTTGCCTCATAAGACTGTTGTTTCAGGGAAATAATAAAGGAAGAATTTTGTATGTTCCCTGGGTATCTTGGAGAAAACGCAGGATATAAATCTAATGTGCCAATAACAAGTAAATAAAATATCCTAGTTTATATCTATATTAGCTGAATTGGGAATTGTGCTCTACAAATGGATACAGAACAAGTATATGCTTAACCTTGCAATTATAAATATACATAAAAAATAGGAATTATGTCAGATGGGGAGTAAATCTTCCCCATTCTTTCTAAGCTGTTTGATCTCTTAGCATGTTTAGAAACTTAGCATGCTTTTTAGTTTGCAAGAGAAAAAAGTTGATTAAAAGAACTTTTAATTTTTGAGCTTTTACTTATGTATTACCTGATATAACCAGCTTAGGATATCAATATGACAAAACTATATATGTCCTAAATTCATAACAAAATTTAAAACTGAAAGAAATTTGAATGGAAAATGTGCTTGTTTTTCTGTTTCCTATTTTATTTATTTTAAGCAGTCTGTGTGGCAGTCACACAGACTTAAGGACAACTTTAAATATTAAAAGTGTATGTATGTACAGTGTGTGTGTGTGTGTGTGTGTGTGTGTGTGTGTGTGTGTGTGTGTGTGTTCTTCTACTGTAGACCTTCAAATACAGTCCATTAAATGAAATTACTGATCTCTTGCATTTCTTGAAATCAATATCACTGCAATTGGTTTTCTTATTTAACCAAAGTAAACAGCAGTTTTAATTTTTTTTAAAATGAATGTCTTTCAATGAGCACTGAATACTTTCATTCTTTTTTTTTTTTTGAAAAAAAGTTTGGAAAGTATAAATGTTATGGAAGCACTTTGTAACAAATACTTAAACACAGGAGTTATATAGAAGACACTGCTGTATTGGTCTTAATTATAAAACAAATGTTCATTTGTTCTCTCACTTGTTAAGTGGATGCATGGCAAAAGTTCAAACCTAAAGGCAAGGAATATTCTTACAAAGTTACATTAAGGGAAGATAACAGAAATCAAGTTCATGGGAAATCATGGAAGATAAACCAGACAATTTCAACTGCTATTCAGAATCGAGGCTCAGAATAACCTTCTTTATGTATGTATCAGGGAGAATATTTGCTCAAAAATTGGACAGCAACCTTCCTTCAATTACACCTCTCATGGGTTTAGTGCATATTCAGACACATGCATGTACATATTTACAAATCTTCAGATTTCCTCCTGTCAGTCATTCATGAATAACATTTGAATGGTAAGGGATAAAAAAAGCCCTGTCATCTCAGCAGAATTGCTTTACTGCCCTTGGAGCTATAGACTTCTTTTCATTGATTAATTCAAAAAGAGAACTACAACAGTTTAAATATTAAAAGAATTATATCTGGGCTGCAAAAATTCCTGACCATCACAAAATTCTAATTTTGCAGCCTTGATATTGTAAACCTAATAAAGTAAAGGACAAACCAGCACAAAATAGATGTACTGTGATCACAAGCAATATTATGGAATATTTGAGACAGTACTTAGATAGCACTAAAACGAATAGGGCTGTTCCAAACCTTGAAATATTTGCCATAAAAGAGATGATTACTAGTTCAATAAACTTTCAGGTTACTAACTTAAAATAAATAAATCCCACATACTTTCTGTTGGCTCTAAGTTCTCTGGAAATTTGTACAAAGTGAACTTTCACTTGGTGTTTCAATTCCTTTAAATATCCTCGAATTATCATTCCAAGAAATATCCCTGCATTTGTAAATGAAAACATTTCATATTGTTTATCCCAGATTCATACTGACATAACCAGATGATTAAAGATTCCCATGAATAGGAGGAGAAAGATAAGTGTTACAGAAATGAATATTTTCTCAAGGTTAATATATGTACTTAAAAGAGTTTCTTTCTTAATATATTAAACATTTTAAGGCAATTGGTAAATTGTTAAGAATAGAATGAGATATATTTGAACATCTATCTCTTTATGGAATGTAGATGACCAAGTTGAAAAATCAGATTTTCTTGTATCTGATCTTTTTGACTACATAGCAAGCACTTTTTAGACTCAAAATTGTTCTCTATTTCTAGAACTAAAGGCAGCAAAGCATTATGATAAATTTATATTCTGAGATATTCCAATCTGAAATTTACAGGGATTTTTTAAATTGTGCAAATAACTGTGTATGAGTATTAATTTCAATTAATTTCTAATCAAAATCTTAACAAATTCAGTTATTGTGAAAGGAATTTGAATTGTTTAAAAATCCAGAACAACAATATATTCCAGAAAAACCTTTTGACTTCACATGTCCTGAATTATTATCAGTGCTGAAATCTCAGTTTAGATTATCAATAGTCTAGCAAATAATATCCATAGATCAATTTATCAACAGTATGTGTTTTATTTCCTTTCTTTCAGTATTTTATTCTCCTTCCTGAAAACCAAGAATTTTTTTTTAAAAATGCTACAATATAAAAAAAAATATTGCCTCTTTCCTGCATTTATTTCAAATCCAAACATTTTTTTATTTAATATGTACCATAAAAGAGTTAATTACATTTCTAAGCTTTTTAGTTTATTATTTTCATTGGAATTAATATTGCATTTTCATAACACTACCAATACTAACAGCATTCACTGTTTAGCTGAAACTTATACTAAAACAAAGATTGTCTCTATGTCTCATAACATGGCTGTTAGTAGACCTCTTACACCAGTTAATCATCATGGTATATCATCCCCCTTCTTTTTCTGGCAATGATACTGACTGAATCAAGTAAATATTTAACCACAAAGTGGTTTAATCATGTCAGAGCTCACACACTTCATTAAGCCAAAACCAACCTAACCATCTTATGGTATAATGCAGTGTATAAACCTACCCAATGTTTTCTTTGCTTACTCATATTCATTATAATTTCTTTTCATCTTCAATTGTGTACAAACTACATGAGTAGTAAATTAGGTAATCACCCCCTTGAGATAATTGCCATCTTGGATTGGTTTAACTGTGCAGCGAGCATATAGGATAATCTTTTTTTTTTCACCATGAGTTAGAAATTAAACTGCCACTTTTAAAATTAAGAAGTATCAATGTATTACCTTTTTTCAGATGGAAAGGATTTTTTTTTTAACCCATCAGGCTTGTATACCCAAAGAGGATTCAGATTGGGGCTGTGAAAATGTCCTTGAAGCCCTGTCCATTTTTTAAGTGTGTCATGCATATACTGCATGTAACAAAGGGACAGGATTTCAATCATGTGGTTACAGCTGTCATCTTGACCTCTTTTTTTTTTTTGACACTCTTACCACCCCCACAGATACATCTGGACCAGAGATGAAGCAAGTACACTGTCTCTCATTACAAGTAGTCCTCATCTTACAGCCACAATGGAGCCCAACATTTCTGCTGTTAAGCGAGACATTTGTTAAGTGACTTTTGACCCATGTTATGACTTTTCTTGTCACAGTTGTCAAGTGAATCACTGTAGTTGATAAGTTAGTAACCTGATTGTTAAGTGAATCTGGCTTCCCCATTGAATTTGCAGAAGGTCACAAAAGGTGATCACATGATCTTGGGACACATTTCAGGATATCTGTCATTTAAGACAACCTCTAGTGATCAAGGCAGCTAAGCAATCTTTCTATTTGTGGGTGAATTAGTTGAAAATGCAGTTCTGCATAGAATTTACACCTTACAAAAACATGTTCTAGGGCAGGGGTCCTCAAACATTTTAAACAGGGGGCCAATTCACGGTCCCTCAGACCCAAAGACCAGGGGGGCCGGACCAGCTGGGTGGGCGTGGCTAGGTCATGTGACTAGGTGGGTGTGGCCAATTTAACAGTCCATTAAACAATGCACACAAATTAAACTTTAATTTGTTTTGCTCCTGGGGGTGTTTTATTTGCTTTTCTTTATGTCTACCATCCATAATTTCATAGAAAGGCCTAATCTAGGATAATTTAAATAAATAACCTGCAGTTTCTGTTTTCTTAATTCACAATATAATCTGGGAGCTGTTGTTAAATTAGGCAGAAGTTCAATATCTTATAGGATCCATCGATTTGTTATAACCCAGGTTTAGAAGGAAATCAGGGGAGTTCATGCCAAGGTAAAGCAAGGTTTTAGCTGTTGCTATATACCAGTGATGGCAAATCTTTTCGGCACCGAGTGCCCAAACCGGAAGGCGTGTGCGTGCGTGCGCACCAGAGCACCAGAAACCCAAAGACCAGGTGGCCGGTGAGCATATGTGTGTGGATCACCTGGTCTTCGGGTTTCCGGCGGGTGCATGTATGCCGGCCAACTGGTATTTGCACACACCCGAGCGCCAGAAACCCGAAGACCAGCTGGCACGCCAGAAACCAGAAGAGCAGCTGGTGATGGCGCGAGTGCCCACAGAGAGGGCTCTGCGTGCCACCTCTGGCACGCGTGCCATAGGTACGCCATCACGGTTATATACCATCTAGATGTAAAGTTATAACGTACTAGAAGGGGCAGAGCCTTCAATTAATTAAAATGTATGCACAACGTTTTACCAGCAGAGTTAATAGTAGTATTTTTGTGGGTATACCATCACTATTAGAGATTTTGACTTTCATATGTGGTAGAAATTCTACCTACTCTCTACAATGTCCATTTAATGTGTTTCTTTCTCAGCTAAGCTAGTTTTAGGATTAGCTGACAAAACTATGAAAACTGAACAACTGAAAAACATATTTCTTTTGTACGTTGTGTCGAGGTTCTTTAAAACCATAACTAAAGTATATGCACATAACTAAACCACCATAGTTAGAAGTCCCTATGATGCCTTAATGCTGATACATTTGAAAGATTTCTGACAACCTTGTCTAATCTTATTAAGTCCTTATTGATCTTAAATGGACATGGGTCAATTTAACTGATAATTTTGTTTCTAGCACCTGGCTTACAGAAGAATCACCTGATGGGAATAAAGCAGTAATAGAAGCCATAAAAGTGAAGGATTTGCATCAGTAAGATGGTTTCCTGATACAGAGAGACTACTGATATATGTATGTATCAGAAGAGGAAAGAGATAGTGCACAGTTTATGTGATAGGATAAAAAGGCAAAAGTATTCTGTAAGCATTGCAGAAATGCCAAACACCTATCATATTGTATTCAGGTTAAACTATGAAAGTTCCAAATATGTGTAATTGAAAATATAGATAGGGTTGTACTAATATATAATCGGAAGCTCAAACATGAAAAGGAAAGGGCATTCCTGTAATATCAAAGGGAAGGCAGGTTGGATATTTAGTCTATATTTCTTAGGGAGGAAATGAATTACATTTAACTTGTGTAGTTGAAAGTCCTTAAGTACATTGATTTGTCTATATTTTATCCAGATCTTTCAAGATATTCTGAGATTTCTGGAATTAATCAACCTGGAACTGGAACAATTCCTTCACTGATGCAGGAATCTCTAGGAACTGTATTTTGACAGAGATGGATTTCCCTGTGTAAAATATTATCTAAAATCCCAATGTTCTTTAGTCTTTGCTAGCATTCCTATACATGACATAGAAATATCAGGAAATGACAAACATCTCAATAATAATTGACACCAAGAATACAAAAACAGTGGAAGCTCATAAATTTATAGGCCTCAAAATGTATATTATAGATCGGCCTTACCAAGGTGAGCATCTTCCATAGTATAGATTTCAACTTCCAGAACTTTCAGCAAGCACTAGGCTGATTATAGAATTCCATGAATTAAAACATACCCATGTGCAGGACATTTTGGTTGGGTGATGCTGTGTTAGGTCTTTTGTCTTCAGAGCACATGGAATAAATAATACTAGAATCTAGGAGCATGGAGTTAGGGATACTATTAAGCAAAATGAAATGCTTGCAACTGCAAGCTGATTTGATTGATATGCAAACTCATTCATTTGTTTCTCCTTATAACTTGTAATTCCATACTAAATATAACATCTTATGGAATTTATTCTCTATATTCTTGGTCAGGCTTGGAGGCTCTGTACCTTTGTTTAGATGGAATATTCTCTGTACTCTTGGTATAGCTACCTGGATTTAATGATGTTATAAGAGCTATGTGTATTGCATCAGTTATGAACTATACAAGTAATATATCTCTTCACTACAGCTTCTTTGCGCTGCAGTCTATGGTTTATAACTGTTTGTACAGTTTGCACATTCCTGATAGTTAAAACTTTGGTCAACCTTAATTTTTTTTTAAAAGCATATTCCAGGTCAGCATTTTTAAACTCTCTAAATAATGGAATCCTTCTGGAAGCAGATATAACAAGAACTTTTGTTTCTGATGCCCTGGTGTTAAAGTCATTCGGCTGGAAATCAATATTCTATTGAAAGGAAATGTTTTTGTTTTGTTTTTTAATAGAGAATATTTATAACTATATACAGGTTTGCCCATGTACCACTTGACTATATGTTTTTTTTTAAAAAAAAAACAAAAAAACCCAGGAGAATATTTTTAACTATTTAAATATATTTTTTTTTTTAAAAAAAAAAACAAAAAAACCCAGGAGAATATTTTATGTTAGTCACATGTCACTGGGCTAAATGTCCATGGAGATTGGCTCCAAGGTTCAGTTTTGTTTGCAACTGAAGCACAATTGTCTTTTCTGGAGGTATTTAAAGCTGCATTCCTACACACATTAAATTTAAAAGTAAGTCCTTTATTTCTATAGTGTAGGAGAAGACATATGTCATATTGACAACTATTTTGAAGGAATAAGTTATATGTATTGCACTTCCTATTTTAAAGAATTGGTTGTGCAGAAGCTTCAAAAATGGATTTGGATTAGAACTATCTAAAAATTATAGTAATTATTATAGTAGTAGTGCATTCAAGTAATACGATGCAATAGTGCAATGTAGAGAACCTGGAAAGTACAGCAATATGTCAAGACAACTTTTGATGTTTAAGATCTTTGTCTGTTTCAGTTGCCCCTAATATAAATAGCACAAATAATACTCACTAGATATAAAGATCAAAGGTATTCTGATACATTGTTTCTGTTAGAAAACATATGCAAATCTTCTCAGTGATGCAAAATACAATTGTTGATTTTGACATATTTAAAGTACCATCAAAATATACTGTTAAATTAATAGAATAAACAGCATATGTAAAATATATATTTTTTTTTAAAAAATGGGAAAATGGAAAAGAGATTAAAATAGATCATCAGTGACAGGACAAGTTAAGGAAATTTGACTAGATTACTTGGAAATCTTTTCTTTGCTTCTCTCTTCAAAAATAACTAAAAGAAAATAAATGGATCATCAAACAAATCAATCTAGAGTTTTCATTCAAGGCACAAATGACCAGGCTCAAATTATCCTACACTGGATACTCTATGCTAAGATTTAATTTTCTAGAGAAGGATCTCATTCTTCACCTAGCAGCAAGGTGGATAGACTCAGTTATAGTGGTAACTGTAATCAGATCATGCTGGAGGAAATGTATCTGTATGCTTACTAGGAGTTGAAAATTAAGTGGTGAAGATCTTACTGCATCTTAAGAAATGTTGCAAAAATTGATCATATAACTATAAAGCACTGGAACTATAAAAAAGCACAACATATTGTTATGCAAAATATGCAGAGGTCCTGGGAAAGAGAGTTTTCCCAAACTTTAAAGGACCTCTGAAATGTTTATTTAAAATACAAGTAACTTATGTTATATTTCAGACATGTTTCTTTCATGCTTGTGTATAAGAAGACCAACATTTAAAATGCAAAATAGTGTTGCTTTTAAAATTGATCTCTCTTCCAGATAGTTGTGCTATCTTATCAGTGACATTCCTGGGATTTAGTAGCAATAAAATGCAACTGAGTCACAAGGATTGCTGTGGATTTCATAGTTGAACCCCCAATCACTACCAATGCCGTTATATTTCTATTAGGAATGTGAATAGTGAAAGAGTCCTACCTGAGAGTCATTCCATGTGAATTATCAGCATGGTTGTGGAACATCTGAAAGAGCGCTTTACGCAAGTGGGGGCCTTCTTGTGGTCTGGGGCATTTGTACTTATAGAGTTTGCAAGTGCATTGACACTTATTTGAAAATTTCTACAAATCTATGAGGCTGAGGCTCATGTCTGGGGGTTTGCTGCATAAAAGAGCAATCATCATTCATTCAGATGGAATGGTTTCTCAATCATTTTAAATAGGAAACATTCATGCCCTGGTTTTTCTATAGGTTTCAATTTAAAATATATTTCAGTGCTTAAGTACTGAATATGTTGGGATACATATGCATTGGTCTTTATGCCCAAGGGATTTCAAATTGTGGAAAGCGGAGGCAAGACTAACAGAAACAGTTGCATACATTCATTGGCTGCAGGTCGAATTTTTATCAGAGACTCACCGTTTTGGTAACTCAATTTCTTGACTACTTGTTTTATTTATGATATTCCTAGGTGTGATCCATATCTTCTGTTCAGAATACAGGAAGCCCTTGATATACGACCACAATAGAGCTCAGAATTTATGTTGCTGAGAAATTTGTTAAGTGAGTTTTGCCCCATTTTACGACTTTCTTGCCACAGTCATTAAGTGAATCACTGCAGTTGTTAAATTAGTAACACTGGCTTCCCCCTTGACTTTGCTTGCCAGAAGTTTGCAAAAGATGATCACATGACTCCGGAACCCTGCGACTGTCATACATATGAATCAGTTGTCAAGCATCCAAATGTAAATCATGCTGCAACGCTCCTAAGTGTGAAAAATAGTCATATAAGTGACTTTTTTCACTGCCACTGTAACTTTGAACGGTCACTAAATGAACTGTTGTAAGTCGAGGACTATCTGTATTAGTCCTCTTACCTGGTTATATCTAAAGGTTATATGTGATATTTCATATATTTCATATATCTTATACCCTCTAACAGAACTGTACTCTCTAAGCTGTAAATTTCTGCTAGAGTAACAAATTGAGTAAATATAACTATTGTTGCTAAATTCTGAGTATTTAAAGATTTCAAAGGATCTGAATATTCCTATAGCATCCAAAATCTCTCCCTCACCATATAATAAGCAAAGACACACAATTCGATGGGAAAATAACTTAAAGAAAAAAAAGAGGAGAAAAATAATGACTGTCTATTGCATTTATTTTTTAAGATAATTGTATCCTTTACCTTAAGTACGATGACTCGTTTTATTGTATTCAAGGACATCTAGTTAAGACCTTGCAAGCTCATCACATCTGGTACAAAGAGGATAGATAACATTCTGGGTTCAGTCAGCCTTTAGTGTAGCTATATCCCCTGTGGCTTAATTTACTTCTTCCTCTTAAGGCTGCAATAATAACTACCAAACAAATATGGTCTTCTTTCTACTGAATATTAATATTGGTTCTTGATACTATTCCTTCGGAAACATGATGATGCCTAGGACGCAATTAATTCATGTATACCTTGGAATACCATGCATTGTATGGTTTTTGTCTTTATTATTTAATCCTTTCTCTAGAGCAGGGGTGTCAACCTCGATTTCATTGAGGGCCGCATCAGGGTTGTGTTTGACCTTGGGGGGCTGGGATGGGTGTGGCCAGGGTGGATGTGACCTGCTTGACATCATTTGTGTCGGGGGCACCTGTGGTGGCCCGAGTGCTCTGCCAGCAAAAACCAAAGTCCATTTTCGGCTGTGACGGCCTCCTGCAAACCTCTGCCAGCAAAAATGGAGCTAAGCGGGGGGCGCACGCAGCCCTCCCGAGCTCCATTTTTGCTGGCAGAGGCATTGCGGGTTGGTCCTTCATTGTTTCCAGGGCAGCCCCGCAGGCCAGATGTAAGCACCCTGTGGGCCAAATCCAGCCCGTGGGCCTTGAGTTTGATACCCCTGCTCTAGAGAAAGATCATACAAGAATTTAGAAATTAACTGCTTGCCAAATATATGTCTTCCAGTCTGGATCAGGGGGTTTTCTTGGGCACAACAAAAACTAAAGTAGATAATCAGTCAGATAACTTAATTTGTAATTTCTCATTCCGTTATCAACATCAGAGGCTTACCTAGGAAATGTCCAGACCTCTTCTCAAGCCCTCTTGTTAGAAACCTCTGGATTAGGGACGTGGGTTATGATTCACTTTCTGATGAGCATGACTGTGTTCGCTTGTCTTGACTCTGGTCTTTTTACACTTATTCCTAGTGACATAGTTCCAGATACAGCTCTGAAAAAAAACTTTCTTTGCATTCGGATCTATTTCAAACTTAATGCTCTGTCATTTCTGTTTATTCCCTTTTTTTCTTCAAGATGATCAATTCCTTGTTCCCTAACTTTTGCTGTCGTATTAAAAATTGTAGCCTTTGTTCTTTGGGGATTTACATACCTCTGTTTTCTCTGCTCCCATTTTGATTTAGATTTAAGGATCAGTAAAAGTTCTGTTTTCCTTTATCCTTTATGATTGGCAGCCCATAGGCCTGAAAGGTTAAGGTACATAGCGCTTGTGGTCAATGCTCACATATCTTTATGGTGAAGGTTCATAACCTCAGCACATCTTGACTGAGCTTGGGGGCCAACTTTGACATCTTATTTCTTTCATTATTCTTTTAGCTTCAACTTCTTTGTCAGTAGAAGGATTTTAATGCTATATGAGTCTTATGCACACTAGCCTAAAGATAATTTGTATTTTTTATTAAATAATTTATTCATTATTAACTTTCTACTAAAAGAATGTACTTGTGTTTCTATGTTTCAAAACATTTCTTGCATAGTCCTGACATTTATCTAATCTCAAAACCAAATCTTTAATATCCTTGGGCTCAATAGGCTCAGTTCATAAAAAAAAAGAAAGAAAAAGAAAAATAATAAATAATATTCTGTTTAAATTGAGGAAGAGCACTGTTTCAGCATGATCAAGTGCAATGTATGGGGACTGCAACTCAAATATACATTTACCCATATACAATATGTTCTCTGGACATGTGTCATTTGGAGTAGGTGGGCAAGGAATTGGATAGGCTGTTGTTGAATATATAAGTGCTTCTTTAAAACTCAGTCATGATTTATTTTCCTGATCTGGGGACTCTGGCCCCTGAGTAATTCACTCACATTGTCTGTATGTCTTTTGCTTGTAATTATTTGTACAGTTAAATACTGTAAGTATCTTCCTTGAATAGAGCATAAGATATTACTATAAATTTTATCAGTGCAGTTTTAGTAAAAGTGACATGCATTGTTCATTTGTGTGAAGCTAGATATATTATCCCTGATTAAATTTCTAAGGATGTGCAAAAGGTCCATGAACAAATCATTCCATGAAAGGAACAGCTGTTTTGGAGATGTCTGTGCGTAAATTAAAACATGCATATTTGGTTGTTCATTTATTTATTCAGTTTTTACTTATTGAATGTATATACTGCTTTGATCTAGAGAGATTCTGAGAGATATACAAAATAAGAGCAACAGTAATACCATAATGAGATATAGATGATAAATACATATGTTTTATGTGCTTTTGCTACCATTTAATATTATAACTTTTAAAAATTTTGTTAATCATTCAGACTCACTTTGTCAGATGGGTGGCAATATGACCAGACAGACAAACAGCTGCCATGAGGCTGTCCCTAGATTTTCTTTTAGCCAAATGCTCCAGGTTTTGTTTCTGATAAAATGCAATGGTTCCAAAATGGTTCTGATGAACTTCCAGGTGGTCGTGTTTCAGATTTGAAACAACATATGTACTGGGAGCTATCAGATCAAATCTGCAAAAATCAGGATTATCAGTAGATGGCAGCCAAAACTGCAGGTCCAAGGTCATGTAGTTAACTATCAATGGCCCAAGCGTAGACTACCTTTTCCTTTATCCTTACTGCACTGATGACTGGATTCAAAGGCCTAATTCATCCCTTTCCATTCCAATTTATAATGCTAAGACAGTGATGGTGAACCTTTTAGACATTGAGTGCCCAAACTGTGCATGCGCATGTCCAAACTGAAAGGTGCACGCGAATGTGTGCATGCGCGAAAGTGCATGGACATGCCCATGTGCTGATGTGTGCATGCACTGATGTGTGCGGACATGCACACATGCGCGGCAGATACCCGAAGACCAGCTGGATGGTGAGAGGCGAGGCATCCCAACACCAGCAGCACGGCAAGAGGTAAGATCTTTTTCTTCCATGAGCTTCTGTTTCGTCATTTGCAGGGAAACAGAAGCTCACAAAAGAAACACCATGGAGATCTGACCTGGGGTGATGGTGCACGTGCCAGCAGAGAGGGCTCTGCGTGCCATCTCTGGCACGCATGCCATAGGTTCACCATCACAGTGCTAAGATTCTGAGTCATCTTCTACTGCAGGGGTATTAAACTCAAGGCCCGGGGCTGGATCCAGCCCATGGGGTGCTTAGATCTGGCCCGCGGGGCCACCCTGGAAACAGGAAAGGACCGGCCCACAGTGCCTCTGCCAGCAAAAATGGAGCTCAGGAGAGCCACATGTGGCCCTCCCAGGCTCTGTTTTCCCTGGCAGAGGGTTGCAGGAGGCCATCGCAGCCGGAAACGGAGCTCAGGAGCCCGTTTTTGCTGGCAGAGCGCTCAGGCCACCAAAGGCACCCCTGACATGAGTGGCATTGAGCTGGTGACCCCCACCTGGCCACGCCCACCCCGGCCCCCCAAAATCAAACACAACCCTGATGCGGCCCTCAATGAAATTGAGTTTGACACCCCTGTTCTACTGTATCAATTTCTTATACAAAAAGATTGCCAGATCTTGTTTATTAAGTATATATAATAGTCATAGGTCATTACATTAATTTAGCATAAGATAGCATACACATATCTGACTGTGGAAGTTATATATCCTAAATCTTTATGAAAAGTGGTTTTCATTCTGACATTTAGCAATCACATGATAAATCCTAATGTGCTATGTCTGAATCATTTAGATTTTGCTCCTCTGCATCCCACAAAAACCTGTTTAAGTTATGGAATGCCACTAAAAAAAACTATGCCTTCTTTTTCTATAAGTTTGAACTCATCATTCTAAATAAGCATTCTGGAAAATATATTTTTGTATCTTAACTTTTTTTTCCTGCTTCATGTTAGCTACAGAAAAGTATAGTAACATGTTGGTGGCTTTTTCTCCACCTCACACTTTGCTAGTGAAGTTCACATTCTGGATCTATAACAATTTTTGGTTATTGGTTTCCAGAAAAAATTACCCCCTTTTGTATGTGGAAAACTAAAAATGATTATGTGAAACTGCTGGAGCCTTCGTTTAATTACTTTTTTAAAAGAGAAAAATGCCATTCCATTGGCGTCCAAAAAATGTAGATCCTAGGTGGTCTTAATTCTAATACATCATCTATATCAGACTTCCGCAAATGGGATGCTTTGCAGATGTGAGAACTTCAACACTAGAATTCCTCAGTCAGCATGGCAACTGCTAAGAATACTTGGAGGGGAATTCCTCAAATTTTGAGGATATGTAACTTGGATAAGCTTGTTTCCAGGCTCAGATGCCACTTTCTTTCTTTCTTTCTTTCTTTCTTTCTTTCTTTCTTTCTTTCTTTCTTTCTTTCTTTCTTTCTTTCCTTCCTTCCTTCCTTCCTTCCTTCCTTCCTTCCTCCTTTCCTCAACATTAGTCTACATTTGCGACAGCAAGCACCTGAATTTTGGCTGGTTGTTGTTTTGTATCTTACCTTTTCCAGCCCAGTTCCTATTCATGCATCATCTCTTCAAAAGCAAACATTTTGTAACTAATGCACAATGCTAATAACAGCAAGATAGCATAATAGATACTAATGTTTCACAGAGGTGTTACACAAGAAGACTATTAGGCTCAAGTGTGAATGAAAATGAAGCAGTCATGTTTAATAAGATGTCTCAAGTATTATCTTGTTAATTTTCTGAGGAGCAGGTATAGGCAATAGTGCATTTGTAAAATAATTAGAAATCCACCCTAATTGTTTTTTTAATTAACAACAAAACTTTAAAAATACTTCTATCCATTCCCCCCATCTCCTTCTGTATTAATTTTGTTTTAGCTTAGAAAGCTAGTTAGACCCAAGAGATTTTCAACTCTAAACTCAAAAGCTGAAAAAAATAAGGTTGGTGTATTCTTTAGCTATGATAGAACTTTCATTATGTTAATTTCATCATTATTTCAAAACTACTGATAACATTTCAGCAATCCTACTTTTTTATCTGTTCATAATGTGCTTGACTTTAACTAATGTAATTTGTTTACTACAACCTTTCTCAAGTGTTTGTGTATGTTATCAAGGGGGAAGAGGCTTACGAAGATTCTATTTGTTCTTGTATTTCTCTCAGCCTATTAGATTGGTTTTCATGATATGCTCTGGTTCCTCCCCACCCACCTTAAAATATATGCTATATTCCTTACCTTGAGTATAAAATCTAATATTGGCACTTCTTCCACTATTTGTTTGTATGTTTGCTTGTTTATGGACATTCTGCATCAGTTATAGATTCTGGCCAGATTAAAGTCACGTATGCATAAAACCATTCAAAACTAGACTTAATAAAAAATATAAATGCCGCATAAAGAAAATAGCTACAGAACTAACACCTTTCATTACAAAGACTTGAAAAATGATTGCTTTAACCTCATTCTGAAAAGAGGAGGCCATTTTAAACTTGGGAGGAAACTATTCCAGAGGGTTAAATTGGCCATGAAGAAAGTCTGCTTCTAAACTTCCACTCCTAAGAAGAGGGAATCAAAAGCAATTTCTCCAGGCACTTGGACTTATTATTTACACTTTCCTTACCTTCCTACATATATGCAAGTAAGCACAAACCATAAACCTACAGTAACCTCATTTCAAAGAAACCCACACTAAGTAAGACAACATAAAGCCCTGATATGTTTTACTACATTTGAAAACTGACAAACACACATAACAATAATATTGAACAAGTTTTATCCACATTTTTTTTAAT
The DNA here is from genome assembly GCA_003457575.1 of Thermophis baileyi. Classification (NCBI taxonomy): domain Eukaryota; kingdom Metazoa; phylum Chordata; class Lepidosauria; order Squamata; family Dipsadidae; genus Thermophis; species Thermophis baileyi. Next base: position 3,700,497 of record QLTV01012184.1, on the reverse strand, counting down.
TTTGTTTGCTATTTATTGGTGTTATTATCTTAAAAGTCATTGAGAAAGTTATTAAGAAATAGTTTATTTTATTAAACCTGTTAAACAGGATTCCAACTAAAACAAAGAAAACTTATAAAGCAAATTTTTCAAACACAATGTCATTCATAGTGGCATTAGTGAATAAAGTTTGCAAAAAGAAAATAACAGCCAGCCTTCACATCACACACTTGGAGTGGGGGGTTATTTGTATCTCTGGATTTTTTGTTTGTTTGTTTGCTGGCTATGCCCACATAGACTGCAACTAATTTCTCTCGACAATCCACTTGTTATATGTTCAGGCCATGAGTTAAACCAAGTTTTCCCCAAAGTAAGAATTCTCCATATCTATGGATGTCAAAAAAATCCTCAGCCAGCATGACCGACGCTGAGATTTCTGGAGGTTGAAATCAGTGCATATGGAAAGTGACACAATTGAGAAAATCTTTCCAAACTGTAAATGTTCAGCAAGGATATAAAATCATGGAACGTATAGAGTTTCAGGAAAGTTAATGTTGCATGATGAGCCAGAATATACTATATATTATGACTGATGAACAATTGCCTGCCCATACCGCCCTGAATTTACCAAGTGGCCATAGACCGATCACTCACTCTCTGACCAGTTTCCTTGATTTTAAGCAGTTGTTGAAAAAGTGTTAAATGCTTTCGACATGGAAAGTACTACTCAAAATTAAGACAACACTATAGATATAGTGCAGAGGTTATCATAGGAGGGTTAAATCCTCATTCTTCCAAATGACATTGAGAAAACATAGCCTACAGCTACTTCACAAGTTGCGCCCCCCCCCCCCAGGTTAAAAGAATGCAAAAACTACATGTGCAATTGTTCTGGGTACAGAACATTCAAACATTTTTAAAGCTAAATAAAAAATAACATAGGCCGAGTGTCCCGGTGCAGCTTGAAATTTAAATGTTGAAGTTTAACAACAGCTTCCAGACATAGTCACATATATTTTGTCTTCTTTAAAATGCATCTCAACAGTTTCCTGCTCACATCTGTAATAGAAACGGTGTCTTATTTTTAGTATGAAATCATGTGGGTCCAGATATAGTCGCAGCTTTAAAAAAAAATACTTTGCATTAGTGCTATCAAATTGGGAGAGGAAGGTTGCCCCAAACGTTGCTTATGCTAATCTTTTTATTTACACTTAATTCAACATGTTCTGCTTTGGTAATTTATTCTGCATAGTTCTTTCCATTATTGCTTTCTTCTTCAGTAAGATTCCCATGTTGGAGTCCTTGTTAAATTAAGAGGTGTGTGGCTCAGAATGTTTCCTCTCTTATGTTAATAAAAGATAAGCATGTGAAAACATGTTAGCACAGCAGGGAAAGGAATGTGTGATATGATGCCAGGTCTAAAGAGAAATTACTGGTGTGAGGATGGCCTGTGTGAAAAGTCTTGTGGTGATGCTGATTGAAAGTGAAAATTAGTCGCCTTTTCAAGAGCACACGCTATCAGTCCAACAGTGTGTTCTCTAAAGCAGGTAAAGGTATAATCAAGGGTTGCCACACTTCTGGAATTAAAAGAAATATTTCCACTGACAGCAAACCTGGTTGTCTAAAAGGGGACAAAAGATTGCTTGCTGTGTGCACATTGCAGGTGTCCTTCATTACTGTCTCAACTGACGAAATTCATTTCATTGCTTTGCTGCATAGTTAATCCCTATCCTTCCAATAATTTGGACTCAATGTTATTAGACAAAGAATTTGTGCTATGTATTTCAAGTTGGTATTAAGTCTGAGGTTTGAAACCAAGGTGTTCCAAAACAGGGTTGCTTTTCCATTGACAGGGAATGTAACGATTAACTCTGAGGTTTTGTATTCGTTTTTTTGTCTCTAATAGCCGGCCTGATTCTGTAAGAGGATTTCTGTCCATTGAGAGAGCTGCATAAACTTGTTCTTGCATCTATTCACCTGAATAGCCAAGTATTGCTTGCTGTCACAGGTAATGGTTCTGTTGTGGCCCACCAGCGTCCCGTGCAGTTGATCATGGATCCCGAGGACAATGAGGAGGTTGTGGCGAGGTACCGTCGGCCCGTGCACCTGGCACCCGAGTCAGAGAGCGAGGAGGTTGGAGCGGACTCAGTGCCAGAGGCTGAGAGTCAACCAGGGCCTTCTGTACCTCCTGAGGAGCCCATCAGGGCCGAAGAAGAAGAGGAGGAGCCTCTTCTTCTCGATGCTCGGGCACACAGGGCTGCTAGAAGACAAGAGTGGCTACTCAGGAGAAGGTCTCCTCGAGAGTAGAGCTGCAGGCTAAGTGGCCACACCCTTAGACTATTTAAGCCCTGACCATGCATGCTTAACCTCATTGCAGGAAACAACGTTTATTATTACTCTTGATCTTTGTGACTCCAGTCTGCTCGGTTCTTGTTCCAGTACGAGTCTTGTTTCCTGCATTCCTAGCTCTGGGAGTATTGCCAGATACAGTAAGACCTGCTCATTATCTCTTGAACTCCGGCCAGCTGTTAAGACTATACATTAACAGTGGGGGTTTGACAAAGACTCTTCTGCCTTTAGTTTGTTTTCAACGACTTGTAAAAAGTTATTAGGAGACCTTTATTATTTAGTAAATGAACAGTGTTTTGCAGTTTGTGTGTGCGTATTATTGGTGGCTCGTCGCTGGGGCAGAACAGGCTCCCAGATATTCTGAAGTCTCTCTAAAAATCCTTTACCTACAAAAAAGAAACCAGCAAACAAATATAATTTCTGGATAGCTCAGGTTTTTAATACAGTAACTAATTCTGAATTTATGACTTGATTCTCCCAAAGATTTCCCCAAATATATAGCATCTATTTCAGATCCTTATAGAATTTATTTTACCCACCACATGGTTCTATGTCCATGTGATAATCAATGGCCTCCCTCCTTCTCTGTATCCAATTAAAAAATATAAATTTCTGGTTATGAACAGATCAAAACAGCTTTAACTTTTTGCACTGAAAAATAGTAATCATACAGCTCTATAGTCACTAGTAGAAAGATACAAAAATAACTTTAAACAATTGAACTGAGTAGGAAAGAATCCTTTATACCTAAGTGGCTAACTTGGAGATAGCAGTCTCTTTGTCTCTGACAGTTGGGAATGTTTTTTAAAGTATAATTACAAAGCCTAGAGAGCAATCCTGCATCCACAGTACACCCTTATATATCCTCCTCCAAATGTCAAGGTTATATTTCTTCTCAGTTCTTGAGACATTCTTCTCCTTTCTCTCTGGAAAATACCCAACTTTGATTTCTTTCTAAGTTCTACACTGCTTGCTTCTATCTTCTTTGTCACAATATATTTATTTCTGTTATGGTTCATATAGCCCACCCTGACTTCTGCTTAGTGCAGGAACAGGTCCATGTACCGTAATTTTCTTTGCAAGTGGCTCTCAGTATCTAATTCTTGGGGCTAAGACATGGTGATTGGGCCAAAGTCAACCAGCTAGCTTTGTACCTAAAGCAGAAGTAGAACTCACAATTTTCCAGTTCCTAACCTACTGTCTACATCAACCAGACTATCTATTCATGTCTTCTTTCTCTTGTTTACCTTGACATCTGAGAATTCTGATTCTTTTACTTCTGATTCTTTCCAATTATAAGTAGTAAGTTTTAAATTACAACCACAATTGAGCCCAGAATTTTGGTTTTAAGTTGTTGTGGTTGCATCATGTTACTGCATTTAATTTTATGACTATTTTTTGCAATCACTAAATGAGTCACATGGTCATAAATTGAAATCCAGCTTATTCAATGGGCAGGTTTTGCCAATTTTTGCTGGAAAACAGCAAAAACTATCAGAAAAATGCAATCACACAATGTTGCAGCTAATTGCAAATGCAAACCAGTTGTCAAGCATCTTAAATGAGATGACTGCAAGGATGATACTGCAGTCGTAACTTTGAAGACTGACTGTAAGTAACTTTTTTCAAATCTGTCAGAACTTCTAAGAGTCAATAAGCTGCTGGTTAAAATAATGAGTACTACCTATACTACCTTGGCACCCGTATACCCAGCACTTGCAGTTCTTCAGTAATGCCACAAATTAAATGTTATCCTGCCTGAAAATACACTAACATTGTTGACATCAAGAGACAGATAATGGAACTATCCTTAGCATATAGTGAGTGAACCAGTAAATTCTTTGTGCATCAAACAACTTTGTGCAACTTTTTAAAAAAGCTTTTATAGTGCTGGCTCTTTAACAGAAAAGAACAATCCAGGATCCCTTTTTTTTTTCCTGCATAAAACACTGTAAGAGATATTAATTCTTCTAGCAACTGAAGCCTTAAAAGAACAGAATCCTAGAATGAATAACAAATAGTAAGCTAGTTCACATAATATGGCTTAATGAGCATTCTAGCAGCAATTCATTATTCATAGTTTTTTATTCAACAAAGAATTCTTTAACATAGCATTTGTGTAAATGTGGTAAGCTATTACTCCAAAGTTTATGAGAATGTGCTTCTACATTACTGATTATAATCTATATTTAGGTCATTGGTAGAATTTAGATTTTAAATACTAAAAGATCCCAACTTCAGTTCTTAGATTCTTAGTTGTAGATTTGATTTTTTTTTTAAATTGCCTGAGAGGTCATAAAGGCACTGGCAATTAAAGTAGATCTGCAGGCAACTGTTCCATCAGGTAGAATAAAACTTCAGGAAGTATATGCTAAGAAGCTAGAAATAGCAAAAAAAATATACTGGAGAATGGAGCTTATTAACTACAGCTTCCTTCATCCATGAAATGTTGGTTGTCTACAAATAGTTCAGAAAAAGGATTAGATGACAAATCAAGATGGTAAACTGATATTACCCAACTAGGACTAGCTCCTTACCCAACTTATGGTCACTAGCCACAGTCATCCCTATCTTCAAAAAAGGAGATCCCAGCAACGTCGAAAATTACAGACCAATCTCATTATGTTGCGTCACCTGCAAAGTCATGGAATCAATCATAAACCAATCCATTACCCTCCACCTAGAAACTAACAACCTACTTTCTAACAAACAATTTGGTTTCAGGAAAAAATTATCCTGTAATCTGCAACTCCTACACTGCAAAAACATATGGACTACACAACTCGATCAGGGTAAAGCAATAGACGCAATTTACATAGACTTTTGTAAAGCCTTTGATTCAGTGGTACACGACAAACTACTTCTGAAACTAAAATCTTATGGCATCTCTGGACCCCTACATGATTGGATAACTGCGTTCCTGTCAAACAGACAACAAGTGGTTAAA